>PUHP01000778.1:3542-18063 GCA_006783085.1 Colletotrichum shisoi | reverse complement strand
AGTTAGCTTAGTTTCTATCCACCTTATTATTTATAGCTATACATAAATAAGTTACAAAGGATTAATTACCTACTAGTAGATCTATAGTATAGGTTATAGTAATTACTCCTAACGGTATTAAGAAGGCTTTAAAGCCTAAGGAAATAATTAATATTATTATAAAAGTACTAGTAGAGCTACTTAAAGAGTTCTAGCTACTATTTGACATAGCTAAGGCCTATCTAGTTCTACTATACTAATATAAGGTAGACTACTAAATATACCTAGAAAAGGGCTCTGATAGTAGGGAACTAGCGCTCCCTTAGGGACCCCTATATAATATATTGTAGGAAGAACTCCTTATTTTAAAAAAAACACCAAAGGACCTATTAGATGAGGGATTTATCTAAGCTAGTAGCTTAGCTACTATGGCGCTAGTACTCTTTGTAAAGAAGCCTAGTAGTAGAATCTATTTCTATATAGACTATAAAGCCCTTAATAGGATTATAAAGTAAGATTAATATATACTACTATTAATCTCTAAAACCTTTTAAAAAGTAGCTATAGTAAAGTAGTATACTAAACTAGATGTTATTATAGCCTTTTATAAGATTTAGATTACTAAAAGATATAAGTATAAAATAGTATTTTAGATAAGGTATAGGCTATTTAAATAGTTAGTCTACCCCTTTAGCTTTATAGGGGCTTTAGTAACCTTCCACTAGTATATTAATACTACCCTCTAGAAATACGTAAATAAATTTACTACTATATATCTAGATAATATACTTATTTATATATCTAAGTTAAGAAGAGACTATATAGAAAAGGTCTAGTAGTTACTATACACCCTAGAGGTAGTAGGTCTTAACCTTAACCCTAATAAGTATAAGTTTACTATTATAACTATTAAGTATATTAAGTTTATTATAAATACTAGGAAAGGCTTCTCTTATAATTTTAAAAAGGTTATAGCAATTATAAACTAGCTAGCGCGAATAAGCATAAAGGTAGTATAAAGCTTCCTTAGCTTTATAAACTACCACTATATCTTTATACTGAACTACGCTAGGATTATTAAACTACTTATAGCCTTAACAGAGGGGGGGGTTACTTTCTACTAGGGAGCTATAGAGAATATAGCGTTTTAAAAGTTAAAGAAACTCTTTACTAAGGAATTAGTACTTTACTCGTTGAACCCTAATGCGCTAATAATAGTAGAGATAGACTACTCTAGCTATACCCTACGGGGGGTAATATCTTAAGAACATATATATAGTAATATATATACTATAGTATACTACTTATAGAAGCTTATACAAATATAATATAACTATCTAATGTATAATAAGAAGTTATTAGTAATACTAATATACCTTTAAGTATAGAGGGTAGAGCTCTAAAGTACTACTATATTCTAGGTGTTAACTAATTACTAAAGTCTTTAGTACTTTATAAAGAAGTAGTAACTAATAAAGTAGTAACGGTAGTAGGTAGAGAAGCTTACCTAGTATAACTTCTACTTAGAGTATAAGCCTAAGAAGCTAGTAGTAGTCCTTAACGCCCTATCCTAAGGGGAGAAAGAGATACTAAAAAGATAGAATAATAAGTAAGAAAAGTAATAGGTAATTTAAATAATCCCTAATAAGGCCTAATTAGTACTTATATAGCGTAATACTACTTAGGGTATTTCTAACATAATAGTCTTTAACTAGGATAATAAGCATTAAAAGCTATAGAAAAATACTATTACCTATAATAAGAAGTACTACAAGGCCTAAATAGTAGTATTTTCGTAGGCTAGGAGCTTTCTATAAAAGCTATAGCTAAAGGCTTAAATTATAGAATATTAAATTAACTAGTAATACTAACTCTTATTCTAAGATAAGATCTAGGTACCTAGAGGATATAGCCTTAATAACCTACTTAATATTCTATATATAGTAATTACATAGATATCTTATAACATACTAGCTACTAGCTTCCTAGGGTGTAATAGAACCTTAGAACTTATTATAAGACAGTAGTATTAGCTACACCTTAGTAAGCTAGTCTAGACGTTAATTAGTAACTATAATATATGTAGGCGTAGCTATATTTAGTAATAAGTAAAGAAGGGTTTATCAAGCCCCTACTAGTACCTAACTACAAGTAGTTAAAGATCTTAATAACCTACTTCATATTCTACGTATAATAAATACATAGATATTTTATAACGTACTAGCTGCTAGCTACCTAGGGTATAATAGAACCCTAGAACTTATTATAAGAAACTAGTATTGGCTATACCTTAGTAAGCTAGTCTAGAAGTTTGTTAGTAACTATAGTGTATATAGGTATAGCTATATTTAGTAATAGGTAAAGAAGGGTCTATTATAGCCTCTACTAGTACCTAACTATAAGTAGTTAGAGATCTTAATAGACTTTATTATATACCTTCTACTAATAAAAATAAAAGGTACCTCCTACTTATAGGTTGTTATTAACTAGCTAGGTAAAGGCGTTATACTAGAGGATATAAAGATAATAGAAGTAGAAGCCTATGTAGAATGCTTTATAAAGATCTTCTATATAACGTATAAGATACCCTAGATAATAGTCAGTAGTAGAGGTAGTAACTAAACAAGTTACTTTTAGTAGTAATTCTATAAGCTTACTAGTACCTAGGAACTACTTAGTACCTCCTTCTACTTATAAACAGATAGTAGTACTAAGTAGTTTAATTAGAAGATTTACGTAATTCTTTAAATAGTTGTTTACTTTGCGTAGGATAATTAGAATACTTACCTACCTATAGTATAACTAGCGCTTAATAATAGGACGACAACTATAATAGGTTTTAACCTCTTCTTTCTTAACTATAGGTATTATATAGACCTATTTCCTATAGTAGATATAGAACTAGAGGATAACTAAGAGGTTACTACTACTAAGTTAGTATAGCGCTAAAAGGATATACTATATATAGTATAGGCTATAATAATAGTAGTAAAGTATAACTAGGAGGAGTTAGTAAACTATTACTAGCGCCTAGTAGAGAGGTATTAGGTAGGGGATATAGTTTAGCTTTTATCAGTAAATATAGCTACGCTACAACCCTTAAAGAAACCAAACTAGCTATACTATAAGTATAAAGTAATAAGAACTATATTATTAAATATAGTAAAGCTAGATATACTAAGAGGACTCTATAAGGTTTTCAATATAGACTTACTTTAGAGGGTATTTAATAACCCCCTACTAAGGTAAAGAGTAAATAACTTCTACTTACTACTTAATATATATATTAAAGGTAAGCCTAAATAAGCTATAGAAAGAATCTTAGCTATGAGAAAGGGTAGTAAAAATAGTACTAGCGTACTATAAGCGCTAGTTAAGTAGGTAGGATATAAGAAGCTAACCTAGGAGCTATTAGACTAGGTATAGGAAACTATAGCTATAAAGGAGTATAAGTAGACTACTAGGGGGGTACTAAAGCCTAAGGGGGGGGATATTATTACAGGCTTTACTATAGAAGATAAGTATAGGTAGAACCTACGTATAGAACAACCTTCTACTAGTAGTAACCTACCTAGTAGGCTACTACTTACCCCCTAGAGAGTAGCTAGACTATAGATTCTTCCTTCTTCCCCTCTTTAGTATAGATATATTTAATTAAGGTACCCCTATTATTAACTAATAACGGCTACGCCCTTTATAGGTACATTTATTAAAAGGTATATAATAGTATATACTATAATTTTAGAAATTGTATAGTAAGTATCTCTATCTAGTTCTTACTAATAAAGGTAATAATAAAGATCTCTAGTATATAATATGTTAAAGGTAGTCTTTCTACTCCTAGATACCTAGTTCTTACTGTTAGAGGTAATAGTAGGTAGGAGTAAGGTAAGTAGTATAAGATAACCTACGTCTAACTACCTAGTTCTTACTTCTAAGGTAATAATAGTTAGATTTTAGTCTTATTAATTATATAGCGTTTAGTATAATAACTCTTATCTTATTACTCTTACTATGTAATTACTAATTAGTATTAAATAGACTTTGGTATATATACGTAGGCGCTAGGGAAAAGGTAGGTTAAACTAAAGATAATTATATATAACTTAACTAAATAACTATAAGATAGCTGTTATACAAGATAGATGTACTGTTTTATCTAAGGTAAGTTATTTAGGCTAAGCTAACTAGTAGTTCCTATGTTATATAATAGAGGGTTGCGCTATCTGATCTATACCCTCTGTTTACAAGTTCTATCTGTCGTCGTATAGTTATGCAAAAACGCTAGATGTGTTATTCTAACAGTAAGGGTATTTATAAGGTTTGTAAAGACTTTACTATACCCTTAGCCCTATTTAGTAAATACTTTATATAAAAGGAGATAGTTATAAAGGGTCTTAATTATAAACTTACTACCTAACTTAGAGGTCTCTTCAGTCTATCTATTAAACTGTAGGATAAATTGGTCCTATAGGTTAGATTTATAAATGCCTTTAATTTACAATCTTATAACTACCCTAGTAATAAAGGTATTAACCTGTAATTTAGCTACTTTATCTAGTCTAACTATTAGACAATCCTATATGTCTTCGTTAACATATTTTAGGTATATTAATAGGATATTGATTATCCTATTAGCTCTAATGTATAGTTAGTTAGCTAATGTCAGAAAAAGGCTGGGTTCGCACAGAGTGAAAGAGTCGATGATGCCCTCAAGGTAGGTGTATGTACGGATGACCATTCGAATCTGCCCTTCTGCTGGCCCCTGGCCCCGCAGGAGGCCCTTAAATGCCTCACTAGATCCGTCCGGACTAAAAATATGCCGGCCGATCTCTTGCGCCTGGGCCCTTCCGGGCTCTCCCGGGCCTATCCGGGCCCATCCGATGCCCCCCCTATGCCCCATAGTGATCGGTCCCTGACAGCTAAGTAAATTATTAACATAATAATAGGCTTATAAGAGTAAGGAAAGCTAAGGGATATAAAGGATGTAGTTAAATAACATTATAATTATAGGTGTTTCCCCTTAGCTAAAGCGTTAGGGGCGTATATGTTTGTTTAATAGAGAAATTACTACTATTAATCCCTTAGTTCCCTTAGTTAAATAAAAAAGTAAACAAATAGGAGAGATAGATAATTTATTTAGTTAAAAGGTTTAAACTGTAGATTTATTAATAAAGAATAAAGGTTTTAATAAAGGAAGAAAATTCTAACTTAGTAGTTAATAAGTAAAGTTAATTAAGGTTAGATTAGGTAGGTAAAAAGTAAAGGAAGGCAAGAGGTAATTTTATGTAATATAAGTTAATGTAAGGAAGAAAGTTTTTTTAGTAATAAATTAAAGAGGTTATTTAACTTAGTAAGAAAGTAGTCAAAATAGGTAAAAGTAAAAGTATTTTTAACGACTACATAGCTAATAAAGAGGTAGTTAAACTATACCCTTAATTATTAGTCATAAAACTATAACGAATAGTATAATAAATTTAATAAAAGTTAGCTAGTCTAAACTACTATAGATAATTATTAAGTAGTATAATAGGGGGATTTTACTCTTACAATTTTTTCTTTATGATAAGTAACCTTACTAGTCTACAATATTTAAAGATACTACTAATTAGTATTAGTTTAATATTATAGATAGTTAAAGGTTAGTTATTATAAGGTTATTTATAGATTTAGTAATAACCTTAAGGGTATAACTAGGCTTGCATAATCTAAGGTAGACTATAGCCTACACGCCTACTAAGGCAGAAGCGTAGGCTGTTACTACCCTACTTTCGCTAGCGCTAGGCGTTACCTTACTTATTCCCTTGCTTGCCTACTTTTCCCTTAGAACTGGATGAATCCTGTGTTCTAGCGCTAATTCTAATCTAATAAATTATTATATTTCTAATTCTTTTTAGTTTACGCTCTCTATAAGATCTATGCCTTATAGAAAAGTACTTCCCTTATTATTCCTAAAGCCCTATTCTAGGATATAGCCTATAAGATTAGTAATATCTATAAACTAGACTTATACTTCTTTAAGTTAGTAATTAACGCTTTCTAGGAGTCTATAGAGACCCTAAAAGTTACTACCTTTAAGAGTATATCTATACTTCTCTCTAACTTAATATTACTAACATAATGTAGTAGTTAATTTTTCTACTATCTATACTAGCTACGTTATAATTATACAAAAGGATTTAAAGCTTATTAAGTAGCTTTATACCATTAGTAATAGTATTAGTTTAGCCTAGAGATCTAATCTTAGTAATAGTAAGTCCTCTTATAAATTACAATAATTAGTTATAATAACTACTTATAGTTTACTAAATTTATAATAATATATATAAGGCTAATAGAATCTCGAACTAGATTACTTACCTCTTAAAGAAGTATATTACCTACTACAAGAAGGCTAATACTAGCTAGTAGGAGTGTTAGAACACACAGGTCTTATAAAGTCACAATTAAACAACCTATCTATAGGGTATTTAATGTATTTCTGTAGCTTAAGGAGGGAAAGATCTATCCAAAGGCATAGGCTAGCCAGGCTAGTTATATATAGGCGTGGGTTACCCACGTGATCCATAGGCTAGCCTGGCCGGCCCAGCCGGCCTACTAGCCCGTACACCTAAGCACGCCTAAGCAGGCTAAAATCCTTCCGCCTAGTCTAATTAGGATATTCTAACACTAGTAGTTCTCTACTTTGCTAATGCTAGGCTGATTAGACTACTAAAAAAGCAGCTAGGAATTAACCCTCTAACGTTCTAAAACATACCCCTTTTCTATCTATGTATATATACTTTAAAGAGGGGTTTTCTAAGGGAGGATCTAAGGGGTAAAGGGGTAGCTAGGTAAGGGAGGGATAATAAGAAGGTAAAGAACGTAGAGATAAAAGGGGATTAATTAATTAATTAAGGGTAAAAAAAAGAATTACTATTAACTAGCTTTATAGCTTACTAAGGTCTTTTATAAAGGTCTTTAAGTATTATATAAGATTATTTATCTTAGGCTTTAAGAGAGGAAATTAATAATTAGGTTATAATAAATATACTTAAGATATAGCCTTTAGTTTGGTTAAGTGGTAAGATATAGTTAGAGGGGTATATCTAAGATTAAGAGTATTATTAAATCTAGTCGGCTAAGGCTACCCTAATCTAGTAATAGCCTTATTAGTATAGCTACATTTATCTTAGGCTTTAGGAGGGGAAATTAATAAGCTATCTCTTTTATAGCTATAATAACGTAACGTATACCTGTAAAGGGTATACTAATTAGTATTAGAATACATAGGTCCTATAAAGTTATAATTAAACAACCTACCTATAGGGTATTTAATGTATTTCTATAGCTTAAGGAGGGAAGGATCTATCTAAAGGCATAGGCTAGCTAGGCTAGTTATATATAGGCGTGGGTTACCTACGTGATCTATGGGCTGGCCCGGCCGGCCTAGCCGGCCTACTAGCCTATACGCCCGAGCGCGCCCGAGCAGGCCGAAATCCTTCCGCCTGGTCCGATCAGGATATTCTAACAAGGAGTCTTCTCCCTAGGGTAGACTCCCTAATAAGATCTAAGATTATTAAGTATACATATTCTATATCTTTACTATATCTCTAGATACTAATAAGATATTTCTAAGATGTATACTTAATGTACAATATATATTATATAGATACCCTAAAAGGGGCTTTAAGATAGTTTCGTTATAAGGTAGATAGTACTTTAAGAAAGTTTTTATAGCTATAATCTAAAATTAACTATCTATTATTTTCATCCTAAACTTCTAATATAGTTTATAATAAAATTATGTATAACCTAAAATACTTATATTAGCTTCAGTATATAGGTATAAAGAATTCTTTAACTTATACTTGAAAAAAACCACCTAAATACCTAAATACCTACGTATCTATACCTATAGGTCATAAAAATACCTAATCTAAATTTATATATACCTATAGGTCCCTATAGGTTAGGTATTTTTATATCTAGTAGTAACTACCTACTAGGGACTAGTTTCTAAGCAGAAGTTAATTAGGTACTAGACTTCTATATCTAACGTATAAAACTTCCTATCTATAAAGATCTTATCTTATATCTACTAGGCCTAGCTAGTATATTTACTTCTCTTACTTATAAACTTAGAAGGGTTAGGTAATAGTTTTTATTAGGAGGTAGTATTACTAAAGACTAATAAGGGATTACTAATAGTAGGTTTAAAGGTTATATTCTTTATTATTATAGTTAATTTAGATTATTTTAATAGCTTCTTAGTAAGCTTTATAACTCTGTACTAAAAGAAGCCTACTATAGTATTAACTACTACTTAGATCTAAGCTTCTAATATATCTTAGGGGTTTTATATATTTTTAGTACAAGTATATAGTAAATCAGTAGGGTACTAGAGAGGCGTTAGTAGGTTAGTAAAGTATAGATACATAAGGGGTATAGCTATTATTAGTTAATAATAGGGGTACCTTAATTAAATATATCTATACTAAAGAGGGGAAGAAGGAAGAATCTGTAGTCTAGTAGCTCTCTAGGGGGTAAGCAGCAGCCTACTAGGTAGGTTGCTGCTAGCAGAAGGTTGTTCCGTGCGTAGGTTCCACCTATGCTTATCTTCTGTAGTAAAGCCTATAATAAATACTAGCTATAAAGACTATCTAGATAGTAACAAAGCTATAGCTGTAGTTAAGTATCTAGTAAAGCCTTTTATAAGGTATAGTTTATATTTAAATAGGATACTGAGATTTAGTCTATAGACTATTAGAGACCCCTACCGATAAATAAAGGAGTTAGTATAACTAGTTAAGCTTTAACTACAGGGCATCTAGGGTCTTATCTATGTAGTAGTAGATAAAGTAGTAGATCTTAGATTTAATATAGTAAAGCCTAAAGAGGACTATAGTAAGGCGATGGTAGGATGTATATGTATGTTGTTGTTGCGGGAGGTGCTGAGGCTGATAATGGCGGACATCCGACTTAGATACTGGTTGGGTTCCTGGTGACGGTGCTGATGTCGCCCACAAGCTGGTGTTCAACGCCGGCCGAGGTCCGTTTGGCAGTGTCTAGCCGGGATCCCCTCGGACCATGTCCGGAGCCTGTATCTAATCTGATCCGAGACACTCGGGGAACCAAATGGTCCATCGCTGGCCACATGAAATCAGTCGGCGTGCTTTCATTTCCCGATCCGAGTTTCAACAGCAGGTGACCTATATTAATCCCACCGGCATCAAATTTTAATTTTTTTAAACCCCCCCCCCCCACAGAAATGCTCTATTGCAAGTCATGCACTAGCCACTTGCACGAACGAGATGATCAGAAAGTGGACGAGGGCCGCCTGAGATAATAACTGGAAGCCATCCTGGGATGAATCTCGTGTTGAGGCATGAACTGTACCACTTTAAGCTTCATATTGTCGAAATAAAAGATAATCTGCGCATATGAGTAAGTATCTGTACAACAACTAGTCTTTCCCTTGGTGAAACCAAGTTTCTATGTTCTTTAGATACTGCACATATACACACTTACGACGGGGTTGACGGATCCTAGCTGGGTGAGAGGTTGCCTACCCTGTATGGAATCTATAGCAAGAGGTGTTGCATTATTGTGGCAATTCTAGAAAAGTGAAAACTAGCCTCTGCGGGCACTTGCAGGCTCTGGAAATCTAGGGACATTATTTGGATGCAAGTGGAGGTCTGGTAGGGGCCGCGTTGAAGGTGAGTTGTAAAATTGACTGTAACCACCGTTGAGCGCCTACAGTCGCATAGTCAATCCTGCAAAAGGAGCGCAATTAGAGTTCCGAGCACTCAGCTTACATCTCACGGATTGCCATGTGATTCAAACACAAAGTACCTATGCTGTAGTCTTTTTCTCTATGCTCAGCTCAAAAGTCTCTCGAACCCATCACTCCCGCAGCTCATGCTCTAAAAAACCACCCCCTCGCTTTTCCTTTCAACCACAAATCTCTATCGTGTGTCGCCCACATTCAGAGCTTCTTCACCATGATGTCGTCCGTCTGGACCACCGACCCGACGACAAAGTCGTGGTTACCGCACGCCCTGTACCCCCACTTCTCGTACGCCTTCCTCGCCCGGTGGTTCTCCTCCCAGACGCCCAGCCAGATGTGCCTGGACCCCTGCTCCCTGCCCATGTCCTCCAACCGGTCCGCCAGGAGCTTGCCGGCGCCGGTGCCGTGGGCCTTGGGGTACAGGTAGATGCGCTGCAGCTCGACGGTCGCCTCGAGGTGGGCCACGCACGGCTCCTTGGTGCCGCGGGTGAGCATGGCGAAGCCGAGGACGTCGCCGGCCGGGTCCGTGGCGAGCATGGTGTCCCTGTTGGGGTCCTTGAGGTCTCTGGTGATGGCGTCGAGGCTGTAGGACTCGTCGAGGAACGCCTGCAGCTCGTGCGGCTCGACGGAATGGCCGAAGGTGACCGTGAAGACGTGGGCGGCGAGGTCGGCGATCGTCGGGGCGTCGGCGAGAGTGGCCGGTCTGATGGCCGTCACCGCCGACGGGCGTCTGCCCTCTTGGTTGTCCGACGACTTCGCCGTGGCTGTCATGGTTGAAGATGAAAACGCCCTGGACCGGACGGGGTTGCGGGTGGTGACTCGGTGGTTGGTGTTCCGAAGGATCGATTGCCACCCACCGAACAAACACAAAGGTGCCACCGACGCACTTGAACGAGCGGATTGGGCTAGCAATGAATAACAACACGGGATGAAACGGCACGGTTTTCAACCGTCTTTGTGCAGAGCTCACGCCTCGCAAGCCGGCCGTCGTCATGTTGGCGGGAATTGGCCTAAATAAAACGTCTTCTTTTTGATAAACCGACGCTTCTCGGAGACACGTCATCGTTGTTTTGGTTTTCAGCGCAACCCGAGCCTGAATTAGCCTTTTGTCTCTGCCAATGGCAATTCTCGCCTTTGGTTAGGCGCGCCTTGTTGTCAAAGCCACCCCTGGCAAGGATACGCCATTGTCTCTTGTAGAGAGTCTTACTGAGAAAAGGCCCACAGCGCGGCTGCGCCCTTGGCTTGACATTTGACATGTCTCTGGAGAAACAACATGGAAAATTTCGGTCAGAATCTTCCGCTAACGCTTCATGTACTTGAACCAAGACAGACACTTGTGGGGATGCTTGAGTCAACAAGCCACCGGCTGATGGCTCTCCAAAGATCAGGTTTGCCTCAACAACTACATTCCCACAGAGTGACTGGCACTTGTAACAGCCTGCGGGTCTGTGGGTCGCACTGAGACGTTGTAAAGCATCACGAAATGGAATTTGGAGGAATAGGCAAGATGTGGCAATATGTGACGGGACCACTTCTTTTTCTTCTGCTTCTCCTTTTCCGTTCTTGAATGACTATAAACTACTACATAATGACGGTGACGTAGAGAGATGGAGAGAACGTATTCAATAGACAGGAGACTTGGCTGTATCAACGCCCGCGGCCCGGCAGCATCAACCCACCACAAAACCCCCCCCCAAAAATCAAGCCGGTTCCGATTTCGCGTCTTTGTTGTTTCGTTCTGTGCCGAAAATGACAATACAGCAGACAGCCGCACTGGAAAACGCGACGAAGAGGGCACTCACTGTCGAGAACCAACCCACGCCTATGCCGTCGATCCCCGGAAGGACCACCGCCGTACCGATGGCGGCGAAGGTATACCGGATGAAGTAGTTTCCGGCTGGCACGCGCGTACGTACGTCAGTGATAATAACCTCGCGAGGAGGAGAACGGAATTCTGTTCTTACCCATCACCTCGGCCGCTCTGTCTCGGAACACGTCGAGGCAGTAGCTGTTGAGACAGGGGAAGCAAACCATCTGAGCGAGTCCCTGCACAAACATGCAGATGACGGGCAGGGGAATGCCGCCTTTGGCCTGGTCGATCGCCCAGCCGTAGATGATGGTGCTCGCGGGTATGACCACGCCCATCGCGATGAACGCACTCCGCAGCCGGTCCTCGGGCACGCGCTTCCCTCGCTTGGCGATCCACCTCTTGACCGTTCTGTCGGCGTAGCGACCGCCGACAAAGGTCCCGACGAGGTAGCCGGCGCCCGGCGCGAGGAAGAAGAAGCCCGATTGCAGCGGGGTCGTGAGGTGGAAGCGTGGGTTGATGACGTATCGGACTGGCGTCAGGAGAACCTGCATGTTCCATAAGACTGAAGAGGCGGCGACTCCCTGGAGGGGGTTCAAGTTAGCCACGGATGCACGAAACGTCGGGGGCTTACTGCGTTGGCACCGTCCGCTTGGAAATCACGGCGACGAATCCCGAGTCTAGCTTGAAGAACTTGGGGGCTGCTGCTACTACTACTACTACTACTACTACTACTACTACTACTGTAGGAAACCACAGAAGAGAGACTGTTATAGTCGTTGACATGGTAAGAGAAGGAAGACTTACCACGATGAGGATCTTTGGGTACTTGAACAAGGCAATGACTCGGAATGGATTCGCACACTCCCAGATCTGAGACACTTTCCCCTTGACGGTCAAGCCCTCCAGCTCTTCGGACCACTTGCCGTGGCTGGTCTCCGGCAGGAAGGCAATGGACAGGGCCACGGCGACGGCGCCCAGCGCTCCCTGGAACCAGAAGAGGCTTTTCCACGACGAGAAAGTGACGATGACGCCGCCGATGAAGGGTCCCAAGGCCGGTCCGATCAGAGTACCGCCGAGGAACCACCCCAAGGCGGTGCCGCGCTCCGTCGGGCGGTACACGTCGCTGAGGCAGGCCGAGCCGACGACGAGGAAACACGTCCCGGCGAAGGCCGTGATGGAGCGGAAGATGAAGAAGGCCGGCAGGTTGGGGGAGACCCCCGTCGCGAAGGAGAAGACGCAGAACAACACGGAGGATGTGACAAAGATCTGGGACGTTTAGTCTTGGAGTAACGTGACGGCACGAGGTTTGTGACATGTGCTTACCCATTTCCTCCCGTAGACCTGGCTCAGCGGGCCCCAGAAGAGGACGCCGACGCCCATCATCAGCAGGAAGAGCGCGTTGGTGAAGTTGATGACGGTCCCGGACGTGTTGAAGGCGGCCGCCACCTCGGGCAGGGCCGACAGCACCAGCAGGGACGCGAGGTTGATGCCGAGGCCGCCAAAGGACACGATGGCCGTGATCAGGGCCTTGCGGCGGGGCGTGAAGCGGTGGTACACGGCCTCGTCCTCGCGGTACGAGTACGGCCGGCTCGGGGTCTGCGCGATGATGTTGACGCCCTTCTCGGCGTTGGACGTCCTCAGCCTCAGCGCCAGCAGGTCGGGCGGCGGCTCATCCCTCCTCGTGGCCACCTCCGACAACGTGTGGTCAGACGTGATGATGGGCGGCGGCGGCGGGCTGATGATACTACGGGCCGTTCTTCGGACATGGAACGGGGGCCGCGGCACTGCATGGGGGTTTTCGTATCGGGGGAGCAACTGCAATTTCAACGACACTCGATGATGGTTCGACAAGAGAGGAGGCAAGTTTCTGAGTGTCTGACCGGCGAGGATAACAAGGGGGGGGGGGGGGGGGTTGCCAAGAAGTGTGTCCACCGAACCAAGAACAGCTAGGCATGAGTTTATTGCCTCCGTTTCGTGGGGGGAGGGGCAACAGGCTCCGTATATAAGGCGTTGGTGATTCAAGGCCAATACGCGAAGAGACCATTTTGTACATCAGCGTCCTCGGCGGCATCCAACCGAGTTTGCCTTTCCGAAATCGGGGACACTCCTTAAACCCATCACACTCTAACACGGCCTTCCCCCCCACCCCCCGGAACACACAGTCGTGGGAAAGAAAAACCGGGAATAAAGGTTTCATTGGATCTCGTCTTTGGAAAATCCTTGTGCGAGCGGAGTGTTCTCCGCAATATCACCACTTTTTCTTCCCCTTGCGTCTTTGTTGCTGCTATTCCTGCTGCTATTCCCTCCATCCACCCTTGGGTTGAAATCAGGCACGACATTGGACCGGGGCGGCGGTCCTGTTGATGCTCCACAGACTCTTATCTGACATCCCATCAGCCTATCTGTTCGGTCTGGGTCCCCTTGTCGTCAACGTAAGCCTAGAAGAGATTGCCTATTTTCCAAGGGATAGAACTAGAATTTCAAGCTTAAAGATACTCAAAGCAGGAGACCGTGCTTCTGCTAATAGTGTTTCCAACCGGCACCTACCAGCTGTCGAACCCTAGAAGCATCGTATAACTCTTAACTGTGGCGGCGTAGCCCTTAGGGGGGGGGTGACCTTAATGGCATCGTTAGGATCATGTTGTATCTCGGTCGAGAATAAAGAACTTGGCATATCTAGATAAGCTAAATCGTGCTGCTCTACCTTGTCGGTGGCCTCGCGCCAAGTACGTCTAGCTAGTGTAATGCTGCTATTTACGGAGCACATACAGACCGAGACGACACCATTTGGTAAGGCATTGAACGGCATTGATTCAGCGTCCAGCCAGAGGGACTTTGACACGGGGGTGGTCTAGCATATCGACCACAGAATCAGACCTCTTGCCATTTGTCTTCTGCCCACATGTCATGTCGCGCTGACTTTGCAGGAAGAAAGGAATTTGACCCCCCCCCCCCCCCCTCTT
>PUHP01000777.1:7457-19714 GCA_006783085.1 Colletotrichum shisoi | reverse complement strand
GTAAAGCTCCGCAGGAAACACGGAGAAGGAGAAGGAGGAGGAGGAGGAGGATGAGGCTGGAAGTACTTACAAAGACGACGGTGGCCCCGGTAAAAATGAAGAGGATCTTGGACTGCTCGCTCGCCGAGAGCGCTTCCTCGATATTGGCCTCCCGCTGCCTCAAGTCCAACAAGGTCGTGATCTAGATCACCCCCGTCAGCAAATTGCTCACGTGTCTCCCACGTATAGAACAACATTCCGTCTTGACGATTCCTTTGATGTGCCCATCGAGCTTTTGGAGACGATGGAATTGGGAGAGAAAAGGGGCGGAGAGCAGCCAGGGAGAAGAGAAAAACCCACCGAGTCCCGCACACGGTTTGCGTCCTCCTCCAACCTCTTGAAGAAATCCAGCGTCGGGTGCTTATACGCCTTGAAGGCGCCCTGCCTCTCCGTCAGAGCCGCCGCCGCCGCCGTCGCCGCCGTCACCGCCCCGGTCGTGAGCCGGCGGCCCGCCTCGGCCTCGCGGAACCCGTCGAACACGCGGTCCTGCGACCGGAGCACCCGCTTGATCATGTTGATCTCCTCGCGCACGTCGTCAATCTCCTGAAGCAGCTCGATCTCGGCCCGCAGGTCGTCCAGCACCGTCTTGGACGTGCCCATCTTGCTGATGGAGGCCTTGAAGTTGGCGTACCGCTTCATCACCTCGTTGGACTGTAACGTGGGCGAAGTCAGCGCTTGGCTCAAGCAGAGATCCGACAGTCCTCTGCGGTGTGTCTGATCTGTCTCCTGATATCGAACACTCGCTCGAATGGTGGTGGCGGGGGTCCTACTTACAACATGAGCGATGGACGCCGCAAAGACGTTGCAGTAGCTCCGCGGCCCCTCGAACTGGAAGTGGAACTCCTCCTCGCTGTGGCCCACGGCGCTCTCAAGGACGGCCTCGACGATACGCATCATGTCCATCGTCTCGGACCGTATGTCTCGCATCCCCAACACGCGGTGCTTGATGCCGTTGAGCAGCGTCTTGGCGTTCTTGTCGTCCCATCGGTCAGGGAACGCGCTGATGACCGTGTCTGCGTCGAAAGTTGTTGTCAGCCGAGTCTTCTTTCTCTCCCGTCCATCGACTCTCTTCCCAATCCTTTCCAATCCTTTGTCGAGTTCTCTTTTTTTTGCTCCCTTTGATAAACAAGATTAAGGGGTTGGTTGAGGAGGAGGGGGGGGGAGACAACAAGAAACAACCATAAAGAACCCAAAAGGACCAGACTCACTCTCGTCAATCTTCCACACCCAAAGCTGCGCGACGACCAAGATCTGCTTCCGCCGCTCCCGGTCCATCCGCCTCCTCTCGCGCGACACCTTGGCCTGCACGCTGCTCGCCTGGTCCTGCCGCCCCGCCATCCTCCCCAGCTCCGCCTTGGTCCCGTCCGTCTTCTTCTGCTTCGAGCTGCTCTGCCGCGACAGCGTCCGCTGCACGTGCCTGTCGAACGGATTCTGCTGCCGTTTCTGCTGCTGATGCGGCTGCTGTGTCGTCGTCGTCATCGTCATCGCCCGGCTCCGGCTCGCGCCCCCGTCCTCCGTCTCCGCCGCGTCCGCATCGGACTTCACCGTGGCCGCCGCCGCCGCCGCCGTCGTCGTCGTGAGGCGCGCCTCCACGCGGCTGAGGTAGCGGAACAGGACCTGGCTCTCGCTGCGTAGAGCCAGGTCCGCGGCGCTGAGGGACTCGTGGTACGACTGGTCCAGCGACCGCGGCACGTGCAGCTCCGACTTGGTGAAGCTCGCACGCAGCTTCGCCATCGCGTCAAAGTGCGCCAGGTGCGGGAAAAGATGGTGCTGCAGGTTCGTCGGCATCGCCCCGAGCGGGTGTCTGGGCTTATTCGCCGCGGCCGGCACGGGCGGCCGTGCCGTCCCCCTCCTGCCGTCGCTGTTCCCTCCTCCGCCGTCGGCGCCTCCGGTCCCGATCGTCGGCCGAGAAGAAGACACGCGCGCCTCGTCTCCGATCTGCACGTCTTGCAGGCTCCTCTTCGTGCCATCGTCGATATCGACGTCTATGACGGGCAGGACAATGGAGAACATCTGCGACTTGGGCGGCGCGGGCGTCGGAGACAGAACCGCAGGCGGTGTGCCCGAGACCCCTCCTCCGGGTGTGGGTCCCGGACTGGGCCCCATATCCGGCGCACCTCCGTTACCGGCGTCCGCAGCAGCCGCCGCCTCCATCTTGAAATGCGGCTTCCGATACGGCGCGTTGATCCGGATCTCGTGGTACGTCTCCTCGATAAACGCAACGATCCGGTCACACTCGGCGTCCGTCCGGTGGTCCATCGCGCAGATCCTCTGCACGAGGTCCATCACCCACGCCACGTTGTTCGCGGGCAGGTGAAACCACCTCTTCACCGGTTTCTCATCCCTACTCCGCGACGCGTACGAGATCTTGCGTCTCTTCTGGCTGACGTGCTTCCGCATCTCCTTCATGCTCAGCCCCGCTGGAGCTGCCGACGGACTGCCGCCCCCTCCATCCCCTGACGGCGGCTGGAGTAGGGGCGACTGGGGCGGCGAGTACGCGGTGGGGGTGCGGGCTGGCGACATCCCCGGGCTCCTCGTCGGGCTGACGGCTCTCGAATGCGGCCTCGACCGCACTGGGCTCCTCGTTGGGCTCCTCGTTGGGCTCCCCACGGGACTCTTGACCGGGCTCTCGGCCGCCGGTGGCGGCCGCGGGCTGAGCTTGTCCTCCGTGTCGGGGTCGTACAACATGTCCCACACGCTCATGCTCTCGAAGCTGCACTCGCTCGTCGGGGACCAGAACAGGCCCTGGAAGTAGCGGCACGCCTCGACCTCGGCCTCCTGGTTGGGCTTCGACGGCGGCCGCGCCCGCTTCGGCCGCTGGTTCCACGCCGCGACGCCCTGCTTCGGCACGACCTGCGGCGAGTTGAACAGGTCGGCGATGGAGCCCCCGCGGCTCAGCAGCCTCGCGAGGCTCTGCGGCGTCTCGCCCGTCGACGAGATGACGGTCGGGTCGGCGCCGGCCTCGAGCAGGTCGCGCACCATGGTCTTGTTCTCGTTCTTGACGGCGTGGTGCAGCGGCGTGCAGTCCTCCGTGTCGCGCATGTCGACGTCGGCGTCGGCCGCCAGCAGCGACGCCACGACGGCCTCGTGCTCGAACATGACCCCCGCGTGCAGCGGCGTCTGGTCGTCCTTGTCCTGCAGGTCCACGTCGGCGCCGGCGGCGATGAGGATCCGCACGACGCCGTCGTGGCCCTCGGACGCTGCCTGGTGCAAGGGGGTGCAGTATTCATTGCTCATGGTATCGACGTCGGCACCCTGCTCGACCAGCATCCTCACGATCGCTTCGCGTCCGTGGCGCGCCGCGACGCTCAGCGGCGTGAAGTCGTTGGCGTTCTGCGCCTCGATGGACACCAGTCCTGTCGCGAGAAGCATGGCCACGACGCCCGCGTGCCCGCCCCGCGCGGCGTCGTGCAGCGGCGTGTCCCCGACGGCGTCCTTGGTCGCCGGGTTCGCGCCGGCGTCGAGCAGCACGCGGATGGCGTCCTCGCAGCCCCGGCGGCTCGCAATGTGCAGGCTCGTCCCCAGGTCCTGGTTCGGCGCGTCGACGACGGCCCCATTCTCGATCAGCACGCCCACGATGCCCGCGTGCCCGCTTCGGCTCGCCTCGTGCAGCGGCGTCTCACGGAAGCTCTCCTCGGCCCTGACGTTGGCGCCACGGCGGAGGAGCGTGCCGACCACGTCCGCGTGGCCGTTGCGCGCGGCGAGGTGGAGCGGCGTGCACTTGTCGGCATCCTGGACGTCGATGTCGCACTTGGGGTTCGTCTCGAGTATGGCGTTCACGATGGCGTCGCGGCCGAGGCGGGCTGCGTGGTGTAATGCTGTGCGCTCATCCTCGTCGCGGGAGCGGAGGACCGAGGGGAGGGAGGTGATGAGCTGGCGGACGTGGGCCTCTGTCGCGGCTGGATCCGACGTGTCTGTCGCGATGACCTCGATGAGCTGTACGTATGCTGCAACGTGTTATTCGAGGATCATGATGCGGGCGTAAGAGTGAGTATAAGAATATCAGAGTGGAAGCGGGAGTGGGAGTGGGAGTGAGAGTAAGAGTGTAGGTGAGAGTCAGAGTGCAAGCGAGAGTGAGTGAGTGTAAGTAAGTGAGTGAGACGACTCTCACCTTCTTTCATGGGTGAGTCCATTCTGATTCAGTTTCTAGAGAAATTGTGGTTTTCAAACCCGCACTGGTAATATCATCAACAACAATGGCATTGAGGAAACAAAACGGAAGACGACAACAATAGTCGAGCTGAATCCTTTGACCGAAAGTGGCGTTCATCTAATATGGAAGATGAGCCAACGCGGAGCAAACGAATCATGCCCCTCTCTTCCCTCCCAATCTCTAGTGACGCCGGCGGCGGCCCATCGTGAACTTGAACCGCTGACACTTACACGAGCAACTATCGCCCGAACCCTCACGGCATGACATGTCTTGGAATGCCTGAAAAGCCTAGTTAGTCCCTCGACCTCCCCATGAGGCATAACGTTCCATTAACAACAACCTTTGCGCGGCCGGGCAAAGTCACCCGGCGCAGTCACCAAGACATCCCAGGGCGCCTCCTCACGTGGGGGAAATCTCTGTTGTTGGGGGTCACACTGCAACCACTACGACTGACCTAGTGGAGCCCTTTTTAAACGTTTCTTCGTCCAACCATTACGCGTGACCTTTTTCTTGTTTCCTCCTCCGCCTCCACCTCCGCCGCGGCCACCATTTCTCTCCCACACCCTGTCCGAATTACGTACGCCACTCCCGCCTCTTCTTCTTACCGTCCGACACGGATAACTCCCGCCGCTATCAGCTTCTGCACCTTTGCCTTGATGTCGGCGTTCCTCATGTGCTCCGTCAGCGCCGCCGGGTCCGACTGCGCCTGCTGGAGAATCGACTGCATGATGGGGTCGTTCATGATGCTCATGATCTACAGGGGCCGTTAGCAAACTAGTTTCTGTGTGTGTGGCAGCACAAAAACAAAAGGAAACACCAGACGGACGCGGCCGCCGGCTGCGTGCACTCACCTCGGGGTCGCGGGCCAGGCGCTCCTTGGTCTGCTCCTCCGACTCGTTCTCGCGAGCCGCATACATGGCGTTGAAGGCCTTCTGCTGCTGCTGCTCAATCTCGCGGGCGTTGGCGCTCTTGTGGTGCTCCTGGTCGACCTTGGCGGCTTCGGTGCAGGCGTCGACCGACTTGGAGTATTCGCGCATGCCGTGGAAGGCCTGCGCCTTGCGGATGTAGGCGCGGATGAAGGTCGGGTCCTTCTTGATGGCCGTGTTGCAGTCCTCGACGGCGCTGGGGAACTCGAGCAGCTTGACAAACGCCGCCGCGCGGTTGCTGTAGCCTCGGGGGTCTTCGGGCGCGCGCTTGATCATCTCCGTGTACGCCGCGACGGCGCCGGGCCAGTCGCTCTCCTTGAACTTCTTGTTGCCCTCCTCACGGGCCTCCTCGGCCTTGGCCGGGTCGAGGTAGGCGAGGCGCGCCTGCTCAATCTTGTTGCGCTCAGCCGCGCGCAGCTTGGCGTTGACCTCGGGGGTGCGGTGCTCCGTCAGAGACTTCTTGTAGTTCTCGACGGCGAGCTCGAGGTTGCCAAGCTTCTCGTAGGCGGTGCCGATGCGGGCGTATGACTTGGCGATCAGCTTGAAATCGGCGTAGATCTCGCGGCCTTCCTCGACGGCCTTGGTGCACGTCTCAATGGCCTTCTCGTAGTCGCCCTTCTCAAAGTAGGCGGCGCCGAGGTTGTTGAGGTAGGTGATGTCCTTGTGCAGCTCCCAGGCCTTGGTGTAGTGCGCGATGGCCTCGTCGAAGTTGCGCTTCTTGTAGTTCTCGGTGCCCAGTGCCTTCTCCTTGTCGGCCGCCTCCTTGGCCTTCTTCTTCTCCAGAGCCTCCTCGTCAAGGTCTTCTTCGGGCTCGGGCGCGGGCTCGGGGGTCGGGGCCTTCTTAGGCGCGGGCTTCGACTCGGGAGGGGGAGGGGCGTCGCGCATCTCGGCATCCGGGGAGACGTCATCGGGCATGCCCATCTGCATGTCAACGCCCATCAAGACACCGAGGACCTGGAGCATGCGGGGGTCGGTGAACAGATCGGGCGAGCCCTTGGGGTTCTCCTTCATCTGCTGAAGTCTGGCCATGAAGGTGGGGTCTGCGAGGAAGCCGGCCGTCTTGGGGTTCGCGGCGAGCTTCTGGAGGAGTTGGGGGTCACTGAACATGTTGCCGAGGCCACCGGTCGGGTCGCCGGCGTCTGTAGTCAGTCAGTCAGCATCGTCTGCGACTCAGTTTCGGAGGAGATGGGAGGATGGTTGAGCGTACCGCCACCGGCCTCTGCCTTCATCGCCTTCTGTGTGGCAGCGAGATCCTTCTTCAACCCGGCGTTGTTAGGGTCGACCTTGAGTCCCTCCTCGTAGGCGTCGTTTGCGGCGAGCAGGTCGCCGAGACCATACTGCGCTGTGCCCAGGCGTCCCCAGCCCTTGGCCCAGTCGGGCTTGAGCTCGGTCGTCTTCTTAGCATCTTCCAGAGCGTTTTGCCAGTCCTTCTTGGAAGCGTAGGCGGCGGAGCGGTTACTGTAGAGAATGTGGTTTTCGGGCTGGAGCTCGATGGCCTCGGTGAATTTGGCGCTGCAAGATGTCAGCCTAGAAGATGGCATGGAGGATCGAGGGGATCGAGAGAGTTTGGCAGAAGGGGGAAGAAGAAGACTTACACGGCCTCGTCAAAGTTCTTCTCGGCAATGGCCTTGTTGCCGAGAGCCTTGAGCTCGTCTGCGGAAGCCATGTTGATTTCCGGGCTGTGTATTTAATGTTTTGTCGGGATGGAGAATGTACTTGGTTTGTTCGCATGTACGACTTGTTGAAATCTCGAATTAGAAATTGGAAGTGCGAGCGTTGGGAGATTTGGGAAGGGGGGGGGGGTATCTGATTGGGTTGTGGAAATGTGAAGTTGAGTTTCTCGTCTCGACCGTCTGGATGAGGCGGACAGCAAAAAGGCAACGGCAGAGACGCAGAAAGAAAACAGCCCAAAGCTGCGCACCTTCTAGCTGTTTCGATGGTTGGAGCGGCACCGGGTGCTGATTGGACAGGCGGGGCCAGACGCTGGACCGTGCGGATGGAGGGGTTCAAGGCTGAGCGGCAGCTGCCCCGCCCTCCCTAGGTACCTTACTTAGGTAAGGTAGGAATACGGATACTTAGGTGCCCAAGCTTCCGGTGTGTCCGGTGACCGGTGTAAGTTGAAATAGTAAATCTCGGTCAACATCGGTGAGTTGTTGTATGTCGAACTACAACAATGGGGCATGTTGGCGTGGTAAAAAGGAACAACTTCTATGACCATGACCATTACAACAATGTACAAATCTTGCAAATCATCATCTCATTGTTTTTTTTTAAGCAGACCACCACCTCCTATGCAGTCCTCTTCTACGTAATACAGCAGGGTACGCTCCTACTCTATGCCCCTGGTCAGTGGCCGGCAAACATAGACAGACATCCTCACTCCGTCTTCGCCAGCGCAATAATGCTAAACTCCAAATTCCCATCCGCGTAGCCCAGAAACTTCTTGACACCCCTCTCCAACGCCCCCTCGCTCAGCATATCCTCCCCTTCCTCCAACAACCCCCGGTCCACCGGCCCGTCCGAACCGCCCTCCAACTCCCACAGGTGCCCGTCCCGGCCCTTGACAAACGCGATAAAGTGATAACCCACAGGCTCCTCCCCAGAGGGCGCTGCCGTGTCCCCCCTCCGCGCGGCCTTCATATGCGCCTCCTCAAGCTCCTCGCTCCGGTACAACACATCCGCCCTCGCCTCCCACCCCAACGGCTCCGCCTCCTTCAGCAGCCGATCCATCAACGACCCCTCCGTCACGAACTCGCGCGCCTCCCCGCTGCCGACGGCGTGGAAGAGCGCGTACAGCCCGCACGCGTGGCCAATGGTCTGCCGGAACCACGTCACGGGCTCCTGCGGCCCGGCCCCCTTGTACGTGATGCCGTCCTCCGTCGCGGTCCGCGTGCCGTCGGCGGCGCGGACGCTGTAGTACATGGGCGCCGGAGCGATGAAGATGAGCGCCAACGCGGGCCGCGGGACGAGCGCCAGGAGAGCCGGCTCGTCGAGGCTGTAGACGTCGAAGAAGCCCAGCGACGATGAGATGCCGAGGTCATGGATGAGGGAGGTGAAGACGTCCGGGTTGTTTTCGAGGGGAATGAAGGTCTTTTTCCCAGTGGGGGAGACGTAGACGCCGTCTGCGGGCATGGCTGGGCGGGGGTAATCTGAGGGTTTTGGTTGAGTGTTGATTGAGGGGAGGAGATGGCCCGATGTCAAACGGGCTGGAGAGAGAAAGAGGCTGGTATTGATGATGGAAGTCGATGACCTGATATGTAGAGCTGGAAAGTCGTTACGGGTTCAGAGAAACAAATTGTATTCAGCAGGATGGAAGAAACGATTCAATTCGAGATGTGCTTTGTCCACTTACAAGCAGCTCAAAAGATGTACGCAAACTATCCGCCTGCCTAGAACCCCGCACACGTTGATTCGCCCTTGCCGCCAGATGCAGTAAATCAAGCATGCCTACCTGCCATACTAATACATGTTTTTACGGGCCAAAATGTACCTACCTGATGGGCGAGAGAGCTCTCCCGAGACAAAGACAAAAGGCTGGCTTCTAGCTCGGCATCGCTTGTCCAGGGTTGATTGAAGTTGACAGGTCGCTTGGTTGACTAACAGGGTGTATTCGTTGGGGACTCGTTGACATCAGACTCCGTACGACCTAAAGAACGCCTCAAAAATGCAGCATGGGCTTCGTCAATCAGTATCACTTGCTTGGACACGCCGGCTGGTGATAGAGCATGCATCAAAGGATCGGCTGCTGCCAGCACCAGATATGAGCCGTGCCTCTCTCTGGTCTCCCCATGCAGAACGAAGCGCCCCCACAGCTTACAACTCCCGAACATCTTCGGACACCGGGACGTCATCAAGGTCCGAAACCCCCGGCCCCTCCAGCCCGTATTGCACCGTCCACCAACAGTGCCTAGCCGCACACCGCGGCTCGCCCCTCATCGGCCAGTGCCATGATCCCACAGCGGCAAAAGCGGGAGCTTTCAGGTGAAACCACGCCATAGCTCCCTGCAAAACACCCCAGAACACTCCGCCACGGGCCAATGAGGACATGCCTTTTAATCAGCCGAGCCTGTTCCCTTACCCATGCCGAGGGCCTCTAGACTCTGTGCTTCACTGAAAGCTCGGGCAGCTACCTGCAACAAAGGGACACAGCTTCGGACCAGAAGCCCCTCAAACACCCAATTCAGACGCGTCTCTGTGCGTCTGCTGCAGCTTTCCCTCCGTCACGCAACCCCGACTCTCGATTCCCTCAACAAGGGGCCGACGACGCCAGCAAATCGTACGACACTTCTTCCCCCATCCCGCATATCAGTCTCGCCATACGCTCCATCCATTCCAGGCCCGGCTGCTGCCCTCCCAAAATGGCCGGATATCTCTTGCTTGTGATTCCAAGCATCCTCATGAGCTTGCTGGTTTCGAGAGCGCCATTCATGATGACCACCACACCACAGACGACGAAGCCCTGGGCCGATGCGCCCATGAAGCTCATCACGACGCCGCAGTACGAGACCAAGAAGGTCGGTGATCCAGACCCCAAAGTCCACTCGGAAGTGCCCCAACTGACCGGCCCTCCAATAACAGACCGACCTCTTCACGCTGGGCTCTACCCACATGGCCTTGCTGCACAACTCGATCCTGCGAGGCTACAACTCCATCTACCAGCAGGCGCCCTACATCCAGGACGCCGACAAGGCCGACTTTATCGGATATTCCCAGACGTGGTTCAAGTTTGTCAAGTCGCACCACGATGACGAGGAGGAGTCTCTCTTTACCAAGGTCGAGGACCTCCTGGACGACAAGAACGTCTTTGTCGAGACGCACAAGGAGCATGGTACGTACCCGACATCTTCAACAGACACCCGAGGGAGGCAGCTGTACTGACGAGCGGCGTGCTGCAGAGTCCTTCCTGGGCGGTCTTGCCGAATTCAATCAGTACCTGACGTCCTTGTCATCGCCCACCGAATTCTCTGGCGCCAAGCTGCTTGACATCATGGAGGGCTTCCAGCAGCCGTTCGAAACCCACTTCCACGGCGAGATCAGCACCATCGCCGGGCTTGCGAAGCACCCGAACGCGCCCAAGGAGGGGACGCCCGAGGCGGCGAACGCCAGTCTGACGTTCAAGACGTGGGGCAAGAGCACCGTCACCAAGGCGGGCACGGCGGACGTGGTGCCCTTCTTCCTGCTCAACCTGGACCGGACGGCCGAGGACGGGCTGTGGGCGAACTGGCCGCCTATGCCGGCGCCGATCAAGTGGGGCCTGATCAATATCGCGGGAGCGTGGCACTGGGGATGGTGGAAGTTTGCCAGCTGCGACGCGGCCGGGCAACCGAGGGAGCTTTACGCGCTGGGGTCTTTGGGGTCGGACGACAAGGCCAAGGCTGAGCTGTGAGAGGACTTCTGTGAGGTGAGGGCTTTGCGGTACTGGTTCTTGCGTACAGTGGTACATTTTTGTGGTCTGTGGTCTGTACGACAAGGGTGCGGCTCGTGGCTCGTGGTTTGTAGGACGAAATTGCGGTTTTTGAGGGGAGTTCGGGACTAGGTTTTTGTACTTGCCTGTCATTGTTAGAGAAATATTAGGGCGAGCATAATTGAGTCGGATCCTTCATTTCATTGCTTGAGACCAGCCGTGAGTCGCTCCCAATAAGGGTCGCGTTCGCCCCGAAAAGGGACAAACAGGCAGGCATGCTCTTTTAGGCAACGCAAAGGTACGACAGACTTGTCAGCAGCAAGCCGAGCAGCAATGGGAGCCAGGTTCGAGGTTCGAGATTCGAGGTTCCGCTGAAGGTCCTGTCGCGAATAAAAGAGATCTGAGGGTCTGTGAGTCGGAAAAGGGGGGAAACCCAGCGTGCGCTTGACCTTTATGGGCCCCAATTGACGGCCTGAGTCATCGGCGAAAAAAACACCCTTTTAACCACAAACTTACCAGCAGTTACTGTCTGCCGTAAACCCAGCGTGCGTGTCGAGGAAATTGCCAGCCCGACGCTATATTTATTTCGATGCAGCAGGCTTCCCTGTCAAGCTCATCTCTCGGTTCTTGGCACCGAGCGCCGATCTCCGATGGAATTGCACACCGATATTCTTTTCATAGACATGAAGGCAGAGACATACAGCGCATTGCAGTGCAGTGGGTTGGTGGTGCCGTTGCATCGCAGCACAGCGCAGCGCAGGCGACGGACATAGACCACGATTGGAAGACGATGAGGGATCTTGGTCACACTCGCAGCGGCGGGTGGCGGCTCTGGTGGGCAGCGATCAGGCGTCGGGCCAAGTCGGCCAAGTGGTTGCAGCGAGCAATTTGGAGAGGCGAGGCGATCTGCAATGCTACGCAAGACCGACGGCAGAGGCCGCAGAGGCACCGCGTCGTCATCCCCGAATCCAATGAATGGCCAGATTCGTCTTGGGGCTCTTTGTGTCTTGTCGCAACAACCGCAGCGACGGACGGGTGATTCCCAGTGGGCGCAGCTCTCGGCCAACAGCCCAGACTTCTGTTTCCTTTACCTGCTCGCGGCGTAGCAGCCACGCGAAGCACGGGAGGCCGGCAGGCATCATCAGGTGGTCCCAAGTTGGAATCCTTCGCAAATGTTCTCAACAGGCCACACCGGGTTGATGGGGGGCGTCGGCGGCGTCGGCGGCGTTTCTGGGCTTATTCCACGACATCAGCCCGTCTGTGAAGTCTTCTCCAACGCGAAGTGGAGGGTTTCACGAGGCGCAAGCTGGGTGTGGGTGGTCTCGGTTGAAAAGACGAGAGACGGTCCGCGGCGAACGGATTTTTAAAAAAAACAAAAAAATTCCTTTGGTATGTCGTACATGCTCAACGGTCCACCTGGCGGCTCATCAGCACTACTGCGGACCCGGAAGAGAGGATCGTTGCCTGGTCTTACTTGGAGGGTCGACTCTCGAGGAGGCGGCCGGGAAGAACTGGAGAGAGAGAGATCCTGGAGGTGTAGTAGGTACGAATAAGCTAAACTGGGCAACGCCGAGCTGATGTGTGAGGTGTGTTATGTGGGGTAAGAGAGCAGACAAGATATGAAGCCACTCGCCCGCAAGTGTCGTGCAGAGATCAGGCGTGGGGTGGAGGGGTCGAAGCAATGCCATTGGATTGTTGACTAGGTTGTTAGGCGACTGGGGGGGGGGGGGGGGGG
>PUHP01000776.1:9462-19783 GCA_006783085.1 Colletotrichum shisoi | reverse complement strand
TTTTTTTTTTTACACCCCCCCCCCCCCCCCCCCTTGTCTCCAATGTCCTAGGAAGCCAATATCGGCCCTAACCCCCTAATAACCCTTTGGCGACCTGGAGACCTCCTCATGGTCTGATCTCGACTTTACCTTTACTCCCCGCTACTCGTAAGGTTTCTGTGCGGCATCGTGTCGCTCTCTTTCTCGTTCTTTGTTCTTTTTTTTTTCAATGCCTGTCGCGTGGGTGCGCTCCCTGTTCGACTCATGCTGTTGGATAGCGGAGCAACTGGCCAGAGTCCCTCTCTCTGTACGGATAGACCATGTCCAAACAATCGAGTCCACTTGCCATCCCAGTCTGGCTGGCTAGCTGACTGACCACAGATGAATGATAACAATTCTTGGGCGGATCGCATCAGGGCCCAAATGGATTGGCCCGGGAAAACCAACTGCAACTGGAAATACAGCTGGAACTAGAACTGCGACTGGAATCTCGTCGTCTGACTCCATCCCCTCACCAACATGGTTCCGAGGCTCCCTCCTCTCGGAAACGCTCCGTTCATGAGTGCCCCTGCAGGCTTGCAACCCTCCCGGAACGCAGCCAGACAGACAAGATGGAAGGAAGACGGATGGGGAGGCTGTCATCCACTCACAGCAACCCTTCACAGATTTTCTCCGATCTCCAGCCGCGTGTGCTTTGCATGCTGCTGCATCTAGCCAAGCTCAGCTTAAGCTCAGCTAGGTAGCTCGAAGAAAGAGAGAGTTGCGACCTGGAAGCAATCTCTCTCGTTTGCTCCACAGCCGCAACTGCAGCCGCAGCAGCCACTGTCGCCGCTGCCGAATCATCGGGACCCAAATGCACAGCACGCACACAGCTGCATCTGTGCTGGTTCATGCCTACCATCCTGTGTTTGCCATTGGCACAGCGGGCAAAGGAAGGAGGGGAAAAAAAGAAGCCCGAGAGCGGATCTGCTGGAAAGGATAGGATGCCAGGTTCAATATGTGGGGGGTAAGTAGCAAGGATCCGGCACACCCGGAACAGGAGCCATCCCTGCGCCGCACTCGCCGCCAAAACAAGAGCCCGACGTCAGGATTCTTCGCTTGCCTCTCGCCAAAACACTCTCTTTTCATGATCTTCTTACCCGAGCCTGATTGGCCCCAGGAAGGCCGTCGACAGAATCTTCAGATTCACACACCCAGTTACTGCTACAGCTACACACGGACATTCATTGCCCGATGCCCCTCTCCGTGGTCACCATGGCCCCCTCCACCCATTGGCCTGCCTGGGGCGGGGACGTGGACTGGATCTAGCATCACGGCGGATTTACTTTGCAGAATGTCGTGCGGACTCGGCCTACTGACACTCCATACAAGTCATATCGTATCATTCCGACACTGGACTGAGGTTCGTCCGTGAGCCCTGCTCTCCCGCTTCCTTGGGTTCTGCCGCGGAAGGTTGGAACGCAATGCAAAACCTACCGCGGAAAGAGAGGAGAATAAATTAATGGTCAATAATATTTTTCATCATTATTGGGGGGGGGGGGGTATTTTTCAAGAAAAAGAAAAGGAAGAAGAAGTAGAAGAAGAGGAAAGTAACGGTAATCATGAACGACCCGGATCCGACTTGGCCAGGTTTAAGGTACCTATTTTCGGTTCCGTGTCCACCCCCAACTTATCACAGGCTTCACACGGCAAAACGACGTCCAGCTTGCCGGTCGTCGGCCACAAGCGGCTGACTGACTGTGACCCATTTCCGATGCTTCACTTTCAGTCTTCCCGGAGCCCCTCCCTCCTCTATCTTCGGCCCCTGGGGGCCATGTCGCCGCAAGTGGGTGGGTGTATGGGATGAGACAAGCCACCTCCTCGGGAACTATTTCCTTCGGATCGCTAGGGTCCTCGCGGAATCTCAGCCCTGATAACCCTGGTCGGAGACCACCGAAGGAACGCAACTTCTAGCTCATACGTCAAGTGCGGTTATCTTCGATACAGGGCGATCAAGTGGATGGACCATCGGCCAAGAGGTTGGACCTACATTTCGTCACGATGAATTTCTCTGCTACAAATCCACACTTGCACCGCCGCCCTGGCTGCCCAGAGGTAAGGGGGGCCTAAAGTTCTAGAAGGAGGAGGGCGTCTTGACAAGGTCCTGCAGGTGTATCCGTATTACAAGATTAGGCATTTGTTCACTTCTGGGGTTTTTTTTTTTAATCTTCTGCCCTCTTTTCCATCCCATCATCCCTTTGTTTCTTCCTGACTGGCTGTTCTTTACACTTTTTTTGCTCAGTCTCCATTTCTCTGTCTCTTTCTCCTCACCCCCCCTCCTTTGGCTCTCAGTCCCTCGGACTGCTCTCCCCACACCACCATCAACCTTCTTCCTCAGTACTGCCACTCTCTCCATTCGGACCTCTCCGTGTCTCTTCCTCAATTAAAATTTCCCCTCATCACGCGTTTTGCCTCGCGGCGCCGAGTTCGTGCAATGTACATAGCTTATGAAAACACTTCTACAATCTGGGTACAGCCCTGTCGGTGTGTTTGATCCTTGTCCCCGTCTTCCAAAAACAGCTGTTAGGTATTGGGCCGCTCCCTGGTTCATCGGCATCTCACTCCCACACATCCACATGGACGGACAGATGTTACCTTGTCCACCACCAAAAAAAAAAACACCCCTGCAACTCTCTGTCTCTGTCTCTGTCTCTCTCTTCTCTTCTCTTCCTCCTCTTCTTACTGAGCCAGACCAAGCACCTTGCTCTCACACCTGCCGCTGCCCCCTGCCCCCAACAGGAAGAGGTCTGTATCAGGAGAATCCGGCTTAGCTCCAACCGACGTTCCGAACCTGACCGTGCAGACCTATTGGCCAATTCATGGATGATGCTTCTTTTTCTACACTACTTCTTTTATACCTCCAGGATCCGTCTGCACCGCCCCTCGACCTGTCTTCTTCTCGCTCTCCTTTTGCGTCCCACTCACCAAGGCCTCATTGCCCTTGACTCCCGTTGCCAGTCACTCCTTTTTATTTTCCAATACATACACACAGAGAGGGGGAGAGCCTTGTAACCTATAATATTATTTTCCTTTTTCGAGAGGTAAACCACCTTTTCGCATCTATAATACTTTCTCTCCGGGAGCTGGCTCTCTCATCCTGCCAGGAACCCAGAAAATCAGCCCCGCGCGCTCTACGACGTTTCCATATTCATCATCCAACGAAGTTGCCAGCCGTCACACAAACTTATCACGCTCCTTCACCTTGCCGTGGTTGAACATCTCGCGCATATATAAATTACACTCACAGAACCGGTACCCATACTTGGGCTAGCTACTCATCTATATTGCTACGCTGCCCTGCCAAGAAACGGGGATCCCTACCGCCTCTCACGACTACAAGCCTCACCACAAGGACCCGCTGTCCCTAACGCTCATCTTCACCCGCCGGCTTGCGTGGAAGAGACCAGAAAGGGATCAGTAGAGAGAAAGGGGAGCCAGGAAAGGACATAAAATCTACGCGCTCCCGGGCCCCAACAAAGGACAACCACTCTCGCCGCCCGCCCATTACTCGCCTGGCCCGGAATCATCTGTCACTCCGCTTTAGTTGGCCACTGCGCCAGACTCTTCCAAGTAAGTTCCTGGAAGCTGCTCTCGTCCGGCCTGTCGGATTGCGCTCGTCGATACATGAGTATTGTGGAACGAGTCTTCCCCTCCCTCCCCTCCAACCGCCGCCAGATACAACTACCACCCGTGTGTCCCTCGTCCGAGGATCAATACTAACAGTCCATCCGTCCCCGTTCAGCATCAACCCAATAATTGATCAACCGCATGCTCCCTTGTTCTCGTCCTGTCCCACGCACCATGGACTCTGGTCAGGCACAGCTGTAGGCGCCCCCCATCCTGTCCCTGCAGCACCCGGCTACGTGACTTACAAGTACAATCTAGTCGGCAACAAATACAGACGCCTCCCTTCACCTTCAACCCCAACAACAAATTTAGAAGAGACGTCCCGCCTCGCACAACGCATATTATCAACATGAACGGCAATGACATACCCGTCAAACAAGAGGGTTTAGGGGCACCTGCTGGGATCTGGACAACTCCGACATCTCAGGGTATGCGACCTCAACCTGCGACCATCCACGAAGGTTTCTCTTACAGCATGGGCGACGACTACGGCACCCTACCATCGTGGGATTCATCTCCCCTGCCGCTACAGCAGACACCCAGCGATGCCATGTCGCGCCCGGTCTCGGTCCATCAACAAGACTTCTACCCCGTCACCACAATGGAGAACAGTGAGTCGGTCCCATCAGAGACCATCTCGCATGCTAACAGACGTATCAGACTGGCACCAAAAGCCTTGCGAGGACACGTTTGAGTTCCACGGCCTGGACACCGAGATGATCGGCCAGGCGTACACCACGGATGAAGCCGTTCCTGTCCTCGACTTAAGATACCAGCAACAAGATGGCGAAGCCTTCAACTTCGACTGTGGCCCCAACCCGCGACGCATGTCGGGCTCATCCTTCACCATGTCGACTTCGGGCGCTCTCTCCGACATGCCATCCTATGAGGACTTTTCGGCCGCTCTATCAGAAGCACCGTCGTTTAGTTCAGACTACCCGCCGCCGTCTAACCGCAATTCATTGATGTCGTCGACGCAACTGTCGCCCGTGGCGTCTCCCCGGATGACTCCCCAAAGCCGATCTGAACTTGTCAGGACCCAGAGCCGTGGCCGAGCGTCTCCGTCGCCTCGTCCTGGAATGCGATCTGCTCCGTACAGTGTTGAGCGTGGAACGACGAAGCGATGGTCGACAGGGTCGTACGGAACTCAACAGAACCGACGTCAAACGCCTTTCGTGTTTCATCCTGGCCACGATGCCTTCGGTGCCCACCAGCGCATGTCTTCGAGACACTCGTCGCCCACGATCCAGCATCAGCAGGTTCCTCTGAACTTTACCAATCTTCAAGCCGCCCAACAACACCCGTTCATGATGGCCGCCCCGCCGCAGTACCAAAGGAACAGCATGAACACCATGCTTTTGCCCTCGCAGTTGCCGTCCAACGGTTTCCACCCTGACGCCCATCACTTCGAGGCCCCGCCGCCGCTTCTGTCGCATGGTCTCTTCCGTATGCTTCAGAGCAACGCCGATCCCCACTCGCTTCACAGCCACTACACGGACCTGTCAGACCCCCCCGACCTGTACGCCTCATTGCACGAGGAACAAATCCCACCTCCTCCCGAAGACATGAACCCGTCTGACCCAGATCTTGTCCCCCACGAGCAAGAATTGCGGTTCGAGGGCGACTTGTACACCCCCCGATGGGTGAGAGGTCACGGCAACAAGCGTGAAGGATGGTGTGGAATCTGCAAGCCTGGCCGTTGGTTGGTGCTCAAGAATTCAGCATTCTGGTACGACAAGTCCTTCACCCATGGAATCAGCGCCGCCACGGGCAACCCGTTCCAAGAGCCCCAAGAAACCCGACGGATGGACGGTAATCCGGACGTCTGGGAAGGGTTGTGCGGCAGCTGCAAAGACTGGATCGCCCTTGTCAGCAGCAAGAAGAAGGGTACTACGTGGTTCAGGCACGCGTACAAGGTATGTTGCAACACGGCGACGGCCGCCACAAACCGTCAAGTATCACACAGCAAAACTGACTTGTCTCTCTCAGTGTCATACCCATCCCAAGGTAAAGGATGCGCCGAAGCGTCGACGGGAGAGCAATCACAACCGCAACCTGGCGGCATCACAGATGGCCAAGCCAAAAGTCGAGCCGCAGCAGCAGCAGCCAACACTTCCTATGCCACAGCAGGCCCCGATCACGCCTCAGATGACGCCGTCGGCAGCTTCCGTTACCAGCACACCGACGCCTGCTCAGATGCAGCAGCAACAGCAGCAACAACAGCAACACCACCAGGTCCAGCAACATCAACACCTTCAACAGGTGCAGTCGCCCACGCCACAGATGACCCACGGACAGATGGTACAAAACCATGGCCAGCCGGGGAATGTCATCAATACTCTGGAAGGCATGCCTGGCATGATTTGAGGACATCCAGCTGTCGCTGCACCCATTGTTGACCTTGAGAGTCTCTGGCTGCACGAGAAGAAAATGAAAGAAAATTTTGTAAAAAAGCACACACGACTGATACCATCTCCCCCCCCCATGTTTTGTACTTTTGTCTTTCTCCCTTTTCCTTTGTCACTACTTGAACCCCGCCGCAGCGCGTGCTTTTGGTATAAACACCTCGATCCGACACGTCGTCACGAAAAACAGCGAAACCCTTTTCTTGATCTTGAAATATTATAGACTTGGGCATGATGGGATATCTCTGGAAGGGGATGAGAAATTATGGGAGATGTGCTTAAGAGTGTTGCATTTCTTTGTTGGGTGGACATCATGTAGGAAAACAAATCGCCGCCGGCTTTGTTACCGGTTCCCCTCTTGCTCGGAAGGGGAGAGAGAGAAGCAGGGTAACGGGAAGGATTGAGTCATGACGTTGTTCCAAGATATCTATTACCTTACCTACCATCAACACAGTCACCACGGTTGCACTCCTTCCACCCTTCCTTTCCTTTCCTTCGACCCGTCCGCCACCGTCTTCAACAACTTTACGCCCGAGTAGAGCACGACCGTACTTACGTTTTCATGTCCCGGTCAAGCGGAGGAGGATATATCCGTTTCTCGTTTCGTACGTCGTCTTTTTGGCCGCGTATAGAAACAAACAAACAGCCCGGAGAGTGCAGGACTCGAAAATGCCCAGTCAATTCATCGTCACCAAATACTACGGACATGGAAGAGAAAGGGGGAAAACAGGGGACCATGTTCCGAAACGCTTCGAGAAAACAAGTTTGATGTTCTTCTGCCTAATCCCCCCCTTTTTTTATCGTTCACTTTTTCCTGAAACACAAGTCTTGATTATTTGGTTTCTTCATCTTTTCTCTGCTGGACCCTTTCCAGGAAACCTAATCGTAGATAGCTAAATAGAGTCGGAACCCCCTTCTTTGCGGAACCGACAAATGCGCAGTCTGTTTCCCATCTTTTTCCAATCTTTTTCCGTCGTTTGTTTGAGGAGGACATACCAATGATATCAAGGGGAGGAAAAGGTGGAAATTTGGGATTTTTCTTTTATTCTCTCAAGAGGGGGGGGGGGTGGAAGAGGAGAGCGAGACGAACTTGGTGCGGCGTTGGAGCTGGGTTGGAAAGTGAGGCGCCTGTCTCTTTTCTGACAGATCCTGGACGAAGAAGAATGATGCCGTGGACGGGGGTAGGGAAGGGAATGGGCAAAGTTTTGGAAGGAAAATCTGTTATCGTTGGAAGGTCTTAGGGGCGAAGCAAGTTACTAGTTAGATTCGGGGGTTTTTTTTTTTACCATCTTTTTTATTTCAACCAAAACGCGCAGAATGAGGAACACGTTCATTTCAGAACCGAGGACGTCCTTACCGAATTTGCGATGACGAGATTTCACAATGGTGGCTAACGGACAGACACTTCACATTCACACTTTGTACGCACATACAGATGTACACAGAGCGTGGAGGGCGGGAAGAGTAGGTGGTTTGTGACCACTTCTCCGAAAGAGTGAGGTGGACAGCGAGCAGCCCGCCCGCCGTGGGCTCTATCCGAACCCAGAGCCCGAGAGATGTCGCTTCCCAGTTGCTTTTCGATGACTCTGCGATGCTCACCGGCAACGCAGAGCCGGAGAGACACATGAATCGGCTCAGGGAAAAAGGGGACTCCCTCCTTTCCACGATTCAGTGAGCGGCGCGAATCCAGTGGTACGGCAGACTGGGTAACGATCCCTCCAGGGGAGGATTCCGAGGGCTCCGAGGTGGAAAGGAGGGGACATGGGGCAACGATACCGTGCTTTGCAACAGAGAGGGCCTGCCCATCCCGACAAGTACCTATGCGCGGGGCCCAGAGGCGAAGGAGGGAAAAGCTCCCCCTTTCCACCTCCTCGATGCCAATGGGCGAAGGTCGGTGGAGGAAGGGACCTTGACGCGCCGAGAGGGAGGAGAAAGGACCGGGGGCCTGGGCCTACGGTGTATATTAAGTCTAGTCGAGGTGGTGTGTCGTCGTCCTGCAACCTTGCTGCGCTTCCTGAAAGGGTTACGGTCCAGGAACGGCCAACTGCCGAATGCTGATGTCGTTGGGCCACGAGTTTGTTTGCTGCTGGCTGACCCTATCTTCGCCGGTCTCTCTATTTGCGTCCTGCCCCCCCCCTCTCAATCTTCCGAGAGGCGTAGACAAGCCTCATACTGTGACGGAGTATTGTTAGGGACGAGGATCAAGGGCACGCCAAAGGCAGAGTTTTGATTGGGAGAATTTCGGGCGGGGAATCAAACAAGACTACACCTCCACAAGGATCCCGAACGTTAGCGCAGTGAATTGCCCCACTTGTCAAGGGTAAGAGTCAAGACCTTTTCTAATACTAATTTCCTATACTAAATTAAGTATAGATACTAACAGTAAAGTCATGACGAAGTGCCTCACACCAATTTTCCAGATACGTATGACGTACCTGCCCTTTCGCCTGCTTGCAACACCCTATTATTATGGCAAATACACCTCCTCCTTCGAGTATTGTTAACCTTATTACCCCTCCGCTATCAACGCCTTTAAAACGAATATTAGGGGAAGAATCCAGTACTAGTACTTAATTACAGTACTATTTCCATACTATTGATAAGTATATAGACCTGCAGATCTCCTCCCTGATCTAGTTAGTAAGTATAACGCTAACGTTCGGGATCCTTGTGGAGGTGTAAATAGCGGGCTGACCCAGAAAAGCGGCGTGGCCGGTGGAGGGTGGACTGGAACGGAGCCCGATGTGGTGGAGACTTGCCGGAGCAGACAGACACCATCTCCTGGTTCGCTTCGGTTACCCGCCGCCGACGTTGACCGCGGACGAGGGGTGGGCGTGAGTTGAGTGACGGCGTGCCCGGAAGCTGTGTGGATTCATTCTTGCGAGGAGGGTTTTCTCTCTCCTTCGTCCCAATCTTTATGTGGCGCGGGAGCTGGCTCTAGAATTGGACTGATGTCGGAAGAGCAGTCGCTTGGATAAAGGAGCACACAAGGGTGACTCGGCCTATGAGGTACGCGCTTGCGGTCCTCGTCTAATGTGAGGTGAGTGACCGGGAAACAAACGACGGCGCTTTCGCCGCGGAGAGTTGGGGTGACAGCGGTTACTGCGACGGAAGAGTTTGGATAACACGAGGGGGCCCCTTCGCTTTCACGCCAGACAAAACCTCCTCCTCCCGCCTCACGAAAACTTGGGGGGTTCTCAAAAAACGACCGAGAGGCAGACCGTTGCGACAGGTTCTCGTTTCGATGGAGAACGACCTCCTCCTGGCGACGAAGGTGGGAGGAGGGCTCGGTGTCGTAGACCTGCACGCCCGGCATCTGTTCTTGCCGGAAGAGTCCTCGTTTGGCGTTTCTCACCCAGGGTTCTTCCAGCAAACGACTTTTCCATTCTTCAAACTTTCCCTCTTGGTGGCATTTGGTGGAGGGTGTCGTTCTCTCTCTCTCTCTCTCTCTTTCTCTCGCTCCCTTTTCCTTTTCTCTGACGGTTGTTTCGATTCAATGAACATCCCAGATTGAGATCCCTTTAGGCAATACAGGTACAGAAAGGGTCCCGGCGGGCGGCGGCCGCTGCCAAAGAGAGGCTCTCGTGGAGCCTTTTGGGAGAAAGGGGGGGGGCGTGTCCAATCTCCCGAAGTCATGCGTCTCGACCGGGAGACCCCGCCATTATGTATACCGAGGGGCCGGCGCACAGGCTCCCACCTATTCACGTCTGGCAGGCGGCATGCAAAACAAGCGATGAGGGGACGGCCGTGCTTATTCTTGCCCTACGGACTTACAGCGGGCAGGGTGCCGGTGACGCAACAGAAGAAACCGGGGACGGCTACGGGCTGTTTCCGGGGTTGTGTGTGTTGTATCACCCGGATGTTCTCGTCTTCTCCGTGCTGGTGACCCCGGTAGCAGTAGTATTGGCAGTGCGAACTCGTATCCGGACCTTTCGTCGCGCCCGGTTGGTTGTGGAAAGGGGGATATGCCATGATGGAAAAGGGGCAAACGTCAGGCTGGCAACGACTGGCGAGGGGAGTTGTGTCGGTTGGCGGTGATGTTCGACGCCCTGGTCCTTGAACTTCTTGGACAAGAAACCCGGCCAGTCACTGTCGAGGTCTTGGGATGATGCTGCAGCGGTCTCGCATCGCACGGTGGCCGAGTAAGGAAGACAGACCACGACAGACCCAGTGGTAATGGGATGCGACCACTTAAAACCTCTTGCAGCTGCAGTGACAACGAGCCAATAATGAACCGGCAAGAACGTGCGCTGCCGACCCCCCCCCCCCCC
>PUHP01000775.1:3104-19778 GCA_006783085.1 Colletotrichum shisoi | reverse complement strand
TGAATAGTTTAAATTAATTTAAGGCGTTGTGGTTGATTTCTCTTACACATTATTGTACGGGTAGTAGAAAAGTGGCTCACTCACTTGTGTGGCTCACTCACTTGTGAACTACGTTATCTGTAATATTAAACTAATAGTAACCTACCTAGTAGGCTACTACTTACCCCCTAGAGAGTAGCTGGACTATATATTCTTCCTTCTTCCCCTCTTTAGTATAGATACATTTTAATTAAGGCACCTCTATTATTAACTAACAACAGCTACACCCCTTATACTAATCTATAATAAAGGCTTCTATAAGGTTAAATTCCCTATAATTAAAGTATAAGTTATACTACTACTTAACATAGTTAATATAAGCTAGTATCAGGTTAAGGAGCTAAGATCTAGGTACTAGGTGATAGGTAGGCTAGCAACCCTTAAGGGGCTGGCAGTCCAGCGGGTCCGAAGTGGGTCACGTAACGTCAGGCGAAGGCCGGGCCGAGGGCACGTGCACCGGGCCACCTTCGTGGGGCCCCACACCTACGGGTTCTACGTGTAACAAATATCCTTATATATTAGAAGCTCCCTAAATTAGTCCTGTTACATGCTACTTTATGTAACTATATGTATATAACTAGTAATATTTTATTCCCTTCTTTATTTCTAGAATTAAGCATCTTTCTCCTATATTCTCCTATGCCTTACTGTGTGCTCTAACTTGTGACACCTTCTTTGGGAAAGATGGATGCCCACGCTTCATCGACCTTTACAGAAGGGGGCATGGCATAGGCCAGGTCCAGCTCAAAGGTCCTGGGTATAGTTGATACTATTTTGGGATGTCAGCGACCTGAAGCACGTTTACAAGGGTGATGATCGGACAGCCTGCCACTTACAGCGAAGTTCTGTCTTGACCGGCTCATCTCCATACTATTCTTGTTGCGTGCCGCCCGGAGAAGTATGTCTGCTGACGGCAGCTACCGCGATGAGGAGGATCGCGTAGAATAAGTGAATCTTGCTACACCGCCAGTATCTTCCCTGCCGCGACTCCCTTGTCTGTGTCTCCTCGCCAGCCTCATCCCCGCTGTTGATTTGAGCGTACTGTTGCGGTTTGTAAAGCCATGACGACATTACAGGGTTTTGCTCTACTGAAGGGACCAAATGCAATCCAGAATGCCGACCTCTAGGCTCTCGAGCACAAGCACACGTTAGGATCCGCAAAGATAAGCTATGTGGTCTGTGGACCTTCGGGAAAGAGAAACAAAGAGTCGGATGGCAGGTTGACGAAGAGGGTCCCGACGTTTTTTTGAGCGTTTGATGAGTTTGGGGGGGCTGGAGAGAATAAACAGATGGGCAGACGGCGATCGTCCAAATTCAAACAGTTCCAGCCCTTACAAGCAAGTCCCGCCATCGCGACTCGCAACAGGCAGGGTCTTGGTATAAGTCAACATACCCACTTTCGGACACCCCCCACATGCGGACACCCAAAAATGCCTCCTTTCCCCCTCATCACCACCACCCTCCTCCAACTTCAACCTATCACAACATTATCCTACCTTATCCAAATAGGCTTATTTTTTTAGCATACCTTCTTTTAGGTATTATAACCTGATATACTAAAGATTAGCTTTAACAGGCTCTTAAGGCTATTAGTTGTAGCTAGGCTATTAAGAGTGCATCTCGCGAGTATAGGATCCCTTAAATAATAATATATTAACGTATAACTAGTACCTAGAGCTACGGTTTGGAGCTGGTCAGCGTGTTGGTAGAGTACGCTCTCGTCGAGCTTGGCTGCGAGCTTTTCCGGGCCGAAACAGGCGACGACAATGAACCGTGGCGAGCGCTCATGCGGGCGGCGGGCCTGGCCGATCTCGAGGGGAGACACCAAGCAAGTTACGATGCCAATCAAGAAGTCTGGGTATGGAAGTTCGACGCAGGACACTGGAAGCGAGCGAGAGAGAAGATGCAGGCCGAGGGCAAATGGCTTCTTTGACGGCCATCGTCCGACAAGACATTCCCGAGGCTAGCGATGTGCCGGCCCGCGTTTAATGAATACTGGGTTATCTCGGTCTGTTGACAATCGATTTAATTACGTAGTCAACCCACATCTTCGATCCCAAAAGTGGACGTTTCTTTCCGTTCTCCTCAGGATGAAGACGATTCGCATGGGTGTCTGTAGCTCATTCGTCAAAGATTACGCAGACAACCTCTCCCGCAATCGCGATGTCGGCGGCAAAGCCCTTCAGGAGACCAGTGCTGACGTCGCGGTCGATGATCACCGCACGTCCGTCCTGCTGCAGACCGACAGCAAGCTGGGTGCCGGCCTTATTGATGGAAAACTGGCGCGGGAACCTGCCGCCTGAGGGGAAGATCTGGGTGAAGTTGAGATGGCCGGTCTGGTGGTCGATTTTGAAACTGGTGATGGCGTCGGACTGGATCTCAGTGCTGTTGTTGGGGTCAAAGTTGGGAATGTTGAAAAGGCTGACGTTGCGCGAGGAGACAATCAGGTACTCAGAGTCAGGCTAATATGCCAAATCAGCGACCGTTCCCCCCAAAGGACACAACTTCTCAAAGAGAGGGCACTCACCGAGATGTGAATCTCAGCGGCGGCAGCACCAGCCGGGACGGTGTTATCCGGGCCGTGAGTCCCGACCGAGAAGACTTCCTCGAAGCTCAGGCTCTTGTTGCAGCCGTACTTGACCTCGTACGTGGTGACGATGTTGTCGAGCTCGGCCAGCACGAAGAAATATGTCTTCTTCCCCTCGGTGACGAGGAACCTGGCGTGTCTGGGACCGCTGCCCACCGCCACGCTCAGAGGCGCGACGGGCGTCAGCTGGTACGAGTCCTGGTCGATGAGGAAGACCCGCACGAGGTCGGCTCCCAGATCCGGCACCAGGACGTACTGCCCCGTGGGGTCCAGGATGGCTTCGTGGGGATGCGGGGCGTTCTGCGGCGGTTTGGGGCCGGCCTGGTCTAGTGTGTAGGTCCAAGACTGCAACCTCTTGATGTCGGTCGGATCCTCGACAGAGAAGACCTCGAACGACGACGCCGGGCTGGAATAGGTCGGTTAGTTGATCGGTTGACGGTGACTTGGCCAGAACCGGAATTATTCCATTATTTCGCTGCACGCCAAGGGAAATGCTTCAGAGGGGGGGGCCAAGAGCGGGACTTACTAAGAGGCCAGGGCAATGCCTCCGTCATTTTTACCATACACAACTGAGCTGACCGCTCCTTTGATGGTCGGGAGACTGCCTAGGGGTGTAAGGGTTCCGTTCTCGGCCTTTTGGAAAGAAACAAGAGTGCCGTTGGGATTCGTGAGGCCTCTGTCCGCGCAGTACAGGAGGGACTTGGACTGGTCGAGAGTGAGCCACGAGGGGTTCGCCGCGCACGCCGTGGTCGAGGCAATCGCTTTCAGCGTCGTCCCGGCTTCCGAGGTCTGGAGGTCCAGAGTCGTCACGGTTCCGGCGTGGGAGGCGGCGTAGAGGAGCGTCGATGTCACCGGCGCGGCCGACATAATTGCCAGAAGCCAGGCGGCGGAGAGCTTGTCGAACCCCAACATAACGAATGACGGTGCTTCAAAAAGCAGATGGCAGAGTGACCAGATCCCGCCTCCGGTGCTACGATGGCGACGACGCGTCTTTATTGACCTCCTCGTAGGACTCGGTCGGAAATGTAACCCCTGGTAAGTAATCCGCCAAGCCACTCGCCCAGTTGTTTTCCGTGCGGGGTCGGGGTGATGGACGACATTGAGGAATTTCCCACCTATTAATCAAAAAAGACTTCTGGTTAAATACCGCCGTTGGCGTGGGAGCTGGGGATCGCGCTAGCCCGCGTGACAAGTCAAGGCGCGATGCGCCGGTGCAGCTGGTTGAGTGTTTAGCAGGGGCATCGGATAAGGTTGGGGACTTTTTACGCGTTCATGGCACATTCCGGCTTAATTCTGGAAGGGGTGAGCCAGAGGCCAAGGTTGTAAAGGTTTGCTTGGTGAAGCGAAGCTCAGGCTTTCGGCAGCGTTTGAGTTGCCACCCCGCGAATGTTCTCTTGGAAGCAATTGTTCTGTGCTGCAGTCAGAAGCCTGGTGAATCATGTCCCATCCCATGCACAATGATCCCGTCAACGTCATGGAATCCCGCTTTATGGCACTGGCATCCCTTTATCTAAACGCTTGTAGCAGCGAAACATGTGCTGTCTACCACTTGATCTTCTGGCCATAGTCAGTATTAATAGACAATTATAGCATGGTGTTGCAGAAACATACTCGATCAGAGAGTGGCGAAGCGAGGTTTGCTCTGGCAAAGTGGCAAAGCCAGAAAGTGGTTAACGGATGAATGGACTGCTATCATCTCTGTGAATACATTAGTGATGGTAGCCTCACGTATATAACAACTCGTATATCTAACCCGAGGCATAAGTGCTGTCCGCAGATCTAGAAGAGGGATTGACGGGTATCTAATACATGTACCAACTCAGCTACTGGGTAATTATCCCACTCGGTGGGATACGGCACTTGAGTTTACACGTCTGCTCAACGTAGTAATTCTGTCAGCCACGGTATATAGTGAACGATGGGAGCCGTGTGTTCCGAACGGAGTAGTAATGAAACGATATTCTTCCATTTTCAAGAACAAAAATGCCAAAGCAATTGACTTCTATAGCCTGAGGCTTTCTTGGATATTTACGTGTTACCTGCCCTGACTTTGCTGAACAAAGGGTATTTACTCCCCTCAACTTATGTCTCGACCAGTATAAACGTAGCACAATGCCGGATAACCTCCCAAATTGATGCCCGTCATTCTCATACCCACGCCTTGGTCTAGGGTGGTGGTAACAGGGGCTGACTTGGGAAAGCCCAATCGCGACGAAAAGCTCGCTGACTGCTAGCCACCTCTCAGGCCTGCTAAAGTCCGGAAAGAACGGCAGTCACAGTTTAACCTTCGATCATAATCCGGCCATGGCGGATAACTAGTCAACAAGGGAACCCTTCCGCCAAAACCACTAGGTACGTAACTTTAAATGTAGAAATTCCGTCCTTGGTACGTGATTGTCGTGTTCAACAACTAGAGATTTGTTACTCAGACATATCAAACCTCGAACTTGTACGTTGTCCATCTATTCGCGAGACACAAGCTATCCTAGTGTCTTTTTGGACGTCTGCCGGTCTAAACCCGACAACACGGCAGCGATACAATGAGAGGATTCGAAGTATTGTTCCAATATCATTAGAGCCGCTCCCCAGAAGCAACGTCAATTTGAATCTGATCTCGTCCATAAGACCGAAGCCGGGTATTTTGCCAAACGTACCTTCTCCGCGCAACTCTTCCTCTTTTAGGTCCATTTCCCACGGATACAGACTAGTTGGATGGGAGCCCACAAGACATTGGCCCGAAACGTAAGACAATACTGCATCCTGAATCACGAGTAGAGCCAAACGTGTGGAGGCGCTGATGAGGATCCAACCTGAGCTCTTCCACCCCTCCAGCTTGATTCAAGCTTCTGGTGTTTTCTCGCATATTAGGCTCCCGGTCGAACGTCGGTTACCAATAAGTAATCGACAAAGTTCTTTTGAGGATGCTGACCATCGTGACATGAGTCGTTACGCTGATGTGACGGCGGTGGGCTACCCCTCATTCTGATGCTACTTGCACAGCAGAGATCCAATCCAATCGTGGATGATTGAAACACACTGAATGGTATGAACGAATCGGATGGGTTGGAAATGAACTCTGTTTCCCCTCGTTCAGCCGTTGGAGCCGTGCTGTTCTCCTGGTCTTTGGGCAACATAAAGGTTGAGCTACCCCTCTTTCTGCGGCGGTTGGTGGATGCTTTCACTTCCCCTAAACATCGTCTTGCACACGTCAGCTGTGGTCATCAATTCACAACTGGAGACGAAAGTGAAATCTTGCCTTATCCTAATCAAGAACGAGGCAATCATGGCACCGACACCTAGTGAGAGGGCGCAAGCCAAGTTCTTCGCCGTCATCGAGGACCCCCGTAGATACGACTCAACAAGTCCGTTGACCCAAACAATGACCCTATACCCGAACGAAGCTGATACTCGTGAAACAGACTTCAAGAACAGAGTCATGATAACGCGAACACCTTCCGGAGGTTCCGAGTTGACCAATGTTGTCAGCCATCCGCCGCCGCGACGGGCAAGCTCCAGCAGCCAAGGCTCTGTCGATGACCATCACCGCATAAGGAACAAGATCAAGAACTGGATGTATCGTCCGGCGATTTGATTCATGCTAATCACTGCATCATACGGGCCAGGAGTCACAAAAATTGTGCACACACAAGAATTGTCTCTCGCAGTAGTCCTATAGGAGCTCCCAAGACTTCCTAGTTTTGCGGCTGCTACCGGGTTCCGACGATATACTTTTCTAGTTTTTCTTTTGTTTCCTTTCAATGGAACTAAGACTCTTCCCAGAGTGTTTTCAATACGACATCATGAAACCAATCGTATTCTGCCCAGCCACAGAAAGACTGGCAAGCATCAAGTATCGAACTACATGTTGTTTTATGTAAACAACTTATTGGAAAAGGGGTAACCTTTGATTCCAGAAAATTATCGCAATATCAGATTAAGAGTATCTTGTGGAAAGCTTGCAAAATCTACCATTTATAGAGGGGGAAACGTTGCACTGATATAAGCCATCTTTGTGCGGCCTAGTGGCTAGCTGGTCCTTGAGGGCATTGTATTGTCAGCAAATTAGGCAGCAATGCAGGCCCTGCAGCCTAGGGAGTTCAAAGAAGCATCGGGTCAAATTGTTTTCCGAGCACAATCTTTGACTTGAACGTCACGAAATAGTATTGCCGATATTGAGACAAGACAACTAGGACACAATGTCTTATTCGACAATCGTCGTCCAGCCCTCGAAGCCACACACGCACACGGTGGTCTTCCTCCGCGGGCGTGGCGACAACGCGCAAGACTTTGTGGCGTCGTCGGCGTACTCCCGAGACTCTCGGAACCGCACGCTCGCGGACGCATTCCCTTCGTTCCGCTGGGTGTTTCCCCAGGCGAAAGTGGGACAGTCGGCGGCGTTCCCCGGCGGTGCGGTGTCGCAGTGGTTCGACATATGGAACGTGTCTGACTTCTCCGAACGCGAAGGGATCCAGGCCGAGGGGTTGAGGGAGAGTGTCGCCGGCATACGAGAGATCATCGCCTCCGAGGCTCGACTGCTGGAGGGCAGGTGGAGTGGCATCGTCCTCGCGGGCATCAGCCAGGGGGCGGCAACCGGCGTCCACACGCTCCTCAACCTCGATCTTCCCCAAGTAGAAGACAGATTGGGGGCCTTCCTCGGCTTCTCCTGCCGCATGCCGTTTCCTGGGAGAACTCTGGCGGAGACGCGGGCAGTCTTGGGGCTGCGAGACGTTCCGGAAGGCAACGTTCTGCTGCGTCAGACTCCCATGCTGCTCGAGCATTGTGTCGATGATCCGCTCGTCCTGGTTGGGAATGGTCGTGTTCTGAGAGATACGTTACTTGGATTCGGTGCTCAAGTGGAATGGAAAGAGTATCTGAATGGAGGGCACTGGTTTAACTCACCGGCCGGTATGGATGATGCTGTCAAATTCTTGGAGTCTCAATTGGGATGAGTTACAAAGCCTATCAGAGATGGAATCCCTCAAATCGTAAGGGGTCCTCTTTGAGTGCGTATCTCAGTGGCCCCCATCTTTGAAAACGACCTCACATTTTCAGGATGGAAGTTCGGTTCGTCTTAAGTCAGACATGGTGAGGTTGTTACGCGACTGGTGGGTTTTCCAAACTTCGCCCTGTATTACATCGACGACACGAGCGAAGATAGCAATAAACAGAATAAAGCACCGATATCTACGTCGTTGTTGCCTTCAAGGTGGAGCTATAGCGACAGGTATCAGGCACCGAGACTTGGATCAAATGTCAACCAACATCCCATAAGCGGACCGGCAGCTTGTGTGAACGTCCACTCCCAGCCCCAGGAAACCTACACGCATAGTTTCCTGGTTGTAACCCCTTGGCTCTCCTTGGAGGAGAGATTTGTGTGGTACTTGTTGTTGGGGCTTGAAAGATCGAGTTGGTTGCTTATGTTGGGGGACGTTCTGCCATTGGACCTTTCTAGTATTTACAGGACGGTAGACCAATCATGGGTTTTGTGGCTCCATATGCGTCAAGACTGTTTTGTTGGACTCACGACATCCATAAAACTACTCTCCTATCCTACTCGACTACTCTAACCCCTGTTCTTTCCACCATTTGAACGGGTAGCACAGAAGCCTCGCCGATGTTTCCTTCTCGAACCTATCCCTCCAACCTACCGGCAGCTCCCCATAGAACCGGATGACTTCGAGGTTGCGAAGCCCCGACAGGTGTCCAAAGAACTCGTCGTACTTCTTCTCGTTAAACTTGACCTCCCACCCCTTCAGGTTCGGGACAGCCGGCCTCGGCTCCCAGTCGATGACGAGCTCGACCAGGTCTCTGGAACGCCGTGCCACCTCGGCAAATATGGCCAGCCAGCGGTTCCAGTTCGGGTACTCCATGGCGATGAGAACGTACAGGCGGCGAAGGCGCTCGAAGCGCAGGGTGCCGTGGACGGCGAAGCCGATGCGCCGGTCGCCGAAGCCCTGGGAATGGACGCGCATAACGGCATCGGCGTGGACCTGCTTGTGCAGCTCCCGGTAGGCGCGCTTGCACGTCAACATCAAGGAAGGCAGCGGTTTTGTGTAGTTCCCTTGCTCGAAGTAGACGTGTAGGGGCCGGAGGGTGGAGCCAAAGTCTTGGTGGTCGAAAGAGAGGTAGTACTCGTAGATGCGCTCTCTGATCTCCCACGGGAGTGTGAAGAGAGCAGCGTCATCTTGATTGAGAGGGGTGATGTGTGTCTCCATATTGGATGCCCTGGAAAATGCATTAGATGTGTTTGAATAGGCTAGGACGGGGAGGGACTCGGGAGACGGTGGCTTAGCAGCGCCACCCCACTCACATTGTTATTGATCAGTCCAACAACTGTTGATTGGCCTTGATGTACCCTTTTGTCACGGACTGTAAAAAACCGAGATCGAGTTGCCAAAGATATCAATGATAATGGGGGAATTGTTTCCTCAAAAGCAGATGTCTGCCTGCAACAACACCGCTGCTGCCTGTTGGTTTTCTGTGGAACCAAACTGTCTCATATCGTCGGCTATTCACGTTTACCCGCTTCCGGGCGCAAACAAGTACTGTATGGCTCCGTAGATGCCCGTCGTATCCGATTTGCTTACCAAACAAAAAGGCAACGGAGCCGGGTCCGGCTTCGGCTCCGCCCCCGGCGTGTTTACTGGGGATGAAATTATCCCCACACGGACACGGCGCCGGCTCCGACGCTACACCGGAAGCTCCACATCCGCCCGCCGGACCAAAATACCCCGCCAAAAGTCCGTGTCATGAGTCGTGCAAGCTCTGAGAAGACCTGCACGGCTGCTCTCCAAATCCGGTTTTCTGAACAGCAGCCGGGATGCACTTGCCGAGGCCAGCGCCGGAGATGCTGAATCTGCCCCGTCCGCGGCGCGATGCGGCCCCAGAGGACTAGCACAAAGGGCCGGGGCTTGTTAGTAGCAGCACTTGTTTGATCGGGGTCGCCGCCAACTATCGTGTCCTTGCTTGACGTCAGTATCGCATGACCAGAATCTCCATCCGGGCTTGAAGGTATCCCAGCTACATGGTAACGAGGAAAGAAATACCTCCTTACGTTTGCATCATGGGCTTTTTGACACCTTTTTTGGAACGGTGCGGAACCATGGACGTCCAGCACACTCGTTCCGTTGCCCATTCATGTCTTTCCCCCTCCCCCAGATTTTTGTTTATGCTTCTTGGTGTGTACCCCGGGATTGTAATATTTCCAACATCACACTTGGATTGACGAGCAGAATGCGCTTGAACTGTCAGTCTTGAATATTCCTAATCCTCAACCAGAAGTCTGAAGGCGCGGAATTGGATACGCAGATTGGGGCAACAGCATGGAGTCACACGCGCCTATTCACCAGCACTTGCGCGACCCCATCAAGGACGTATGGGGCCCGAGAACCCCGTACAAGCATGAGTGGCCTACCCGGATCGACATAGAATGCGACGACGAGCCGGACAAATGGGTTCAGAGCGCATGCGTCCTTTGTAGATGTGTCTCTGTTTTCTTCTTCCCACGAGAACCTCTGTCCAGTCCCTGACAAGCGGGCATGTGCGAGCTGACCGTGTATCCGCAACTTCGAAGCAACGGCTGCGGTCTAGACATCGGCGTCAAAGACGGCAAGGTGGTGGGTGTCCGTGGACGTGCAACGGATCGCGTCGACAAGAGTAGGCTTGGGCCCAGCTGTTCCTGGAGGAGTACTATGCTCTGGCGGTGGTTGGGAAAGCCGGCCTCTCGACGCTGCATATGTAAGTCCAGACCATCTTCGCTAGAGACGATGGGTCTTGCTGACAGCCCCAAGGGATGGAAACACTCGTCTGTGTACCGCAACAGCAGCACATCCATGAGAGAATCGTTCGGCTCGGACGGCCAGCCGGGATCGTATACGGCCATAGACCACACCGACTGCCTGTTCCTGGTCGGCCACAACGTCGCAGCCACGCAGATGGTGCTCTGGTCACGGATGCTCGACCGCCTGGACGGGCCCAACCCGCCGAAGCTCATCGTCGTGGACCCGCGCATGTCCGATACCGCGAGGAGGGCGACGGTCCACCTCGCCCCCAAGATCGGAACCAACCTGGCCGTCCTGAACGGCATCCAGCACCTCATGTTCAAGCACGGATGGATCAACAGGGACTTTGTCTCGAAAGACGTCATCGGGCCCACGCAGCTCGAGAAGACCGTCGCGGATTACACCCCGGACAAGGTCGAGCAGATCTCCGGCGTGCCCGCTCGGCACCTGGAAGAGGCCGCCGAGATCATCGGCCAGTCCGAGAGCCTCTTGTCGACGGCGCTGCAGGGCGTCTACCAGTCCAACCAGCCGACAGCGCAGAACAACCGCGAGGCCGGGTGCGACGGCGAGGCCGGGTGCGACGGCGAGTTCCCCGGCTTCCGGAACCACATGAACCCCGTCCACACGCAGGAGCTCGCGGACCTGTGGAACATCGACCCGGTCAGGGTGCCGCACTGGAACGAGCCGACGCACGTGCAGAACCTGCTGAGCTACATCGAGAACGGCTCCGTCTGGATGATGTGGATCTCGGGCACGAACCCGCTCGTCAGCCTGCCCAACCTGCCGCGCGTGAGGAAGCTCCTCACGGAGGCGCCGCATGGACTTCAGGGACAAGGACGGCGACCTCCTCCTCCCGTACAAGACCCCGGAGGAGGTTTTCGGCGCCTGGCAGAGGCTGTTGCGCGGACGGCCGTGCGATTACAGCGGCCTGTCGTACGAGAAGCTGACCGGGGGCTCCGGCATCCAGTGGCCGTGCAACGAGGCCAACCCGCAGGGCGCCGAGCGGCTGTTCGGCGACGCCCGGTTCTTCACCAATATCGACGTCTGCGAGAGCTTCGGTCACGGCCTGGAGACCGGGGCCCCGTACTCCAAAGCCGAGTACGCGGCGCTGAACCCGGCGGGTCGCGCGATCCTCAAGTCCTGCCACTACATTCCGTCCATGGAGGAGCCGGACGAGGAGTACCCCTTGCGGCTCTCGACGGGCCGCAACAAGATTCAGTTCCACACGAGAACGAAGACGGGCAGGTCCAAGAAGCTCCAGGACGCGTGTCCGGGGCCGGAAGTGCGGGTCTCCCGGGAGGACGCCGCGGAGATGGGTCTCCAGACCGGAGACGACGTCGTTGTCAGATCGAGGCGTGGAGCCATTGAGCTAAATGTCAAAGTAGGCGGGATCTCGGTCGGCCAGGTGTTTGTGCCGTTCCATTTCGGCTACTGGGATGCCCAAGATGGAAAGTCGAGAGCGGCCAACGAGCTAGCTGGCGGTACGTTTGTTCTGAACTTCATTTCGCTTCCCTCCCCCCTCCCCCTTTTTTCCTCGACAACCGAAGCTGACGTCCTGTCATGATAGAACGCTGGGATCCCATTTCCAAACAGCCAATGTTCAAGTTCGGCGCCGTGTGCCCCGAGCGGCAGTCCGCCGTAGGAGCGTTGTGCTTGAGCAAAGAAGCCGAGATGACGGCGGCGACGGCGGCGGACGACCAGTCGAAGCGGAAGCGCCACCTGGAGTCCTGTCTTGGCGAGACGTACGAGAGCATCAAGCAGCTCTCTGAGATCTACACCGATCTGCTCCCCGACCTCATCCATGACGTTCGAGATCGAGAGCGGCATCCGCGTCATGCGCCGGATCCCGAAGGACGTCGAGAAGAGGCTCGGCGGGCAGGTCGACAAGTTCGGCGAGGACGTCCGCCGCGGGAAGCCCTATTCCCGGCCGTCGACGACGACGAAGCGCAGAAAGACCCGTACGAGGTCATGGAGGCGTCGCAGGGCCTGCACATCTACCTCCCGCACATCGAAGGCGGCCTGAGGGCGCTGATCCCCGTCAGCCAGGCGCGCTGGGACGCGGAGTTCTTCGAGGCCAGTCGAGTTCGGGCAGGAGAGCATGCGTCGTATGCAGTCCTGGGCCAACCAGCAGATCAAGATCAGGGCGCCTCAGACTCTGCTGGTGCCGATGCTGGTCCGAGACTGAATGGAGCAGCCAGCGCTCTGGTCTGATACCAAGACCTTGATATTTACAAAGTCATAATGCTGTCCACGTCCTCGATTGTATTTGTGCCCATCATGATTGAACCGATACTTTGTAATTTGACACGTGGAAATCCTGTACGAAAACCACGATAATAGAATGATACCGATATCTAATACTGCAAAATGTCATCAGTCTAGATGTAGCTGAACCATACCACTTTGCTTCCGGTGTAAGTGCCGGTCAAGACCGCGGAGATACCAGAGAAAATCGCCAGGAATTCCAGACATGCCGAAATTGAGTTTTAAAACGGACGCTTGACGTCACAATTACGAGAGAGAAAACGTAGTGCAGCAGAGCTTCAAGTTCGTGCCAAAGGCCCTCGGCCATGGCCCGCTGTGTTGACCTCTTTGTTCACACGTGACAAGCTTCCAACCCAAGGAAGCGCCATGCAGATCCTCCAAGTGACTTCATGATACAATTTCCTCGAATAGGAATTCTACAGTCTGTCACTCGGTGGCTCATGCCAGCCCAACAGCCGGCAACTCACTCCCTCACTCTGGCGCCGTTCCAAAGGGTTCTTCATTACTTGTACAACGCTGCTAGGGAGAAAAAAAAGGATAACCCCGCAACCGACGAGAGTTGACACCACTCCGGACATAGTCCCGTCTACGCCGCCCCCGCCCCCGCCCCGGCCCCCCCGGACTCGGACCCCAGCTTCATCTCCTCGACGGCCTCCACCCATTCCTCCATCGTGTTCACGTTGGTCAGCCACCACTCGCAGCCGGGCGGCGCGTCCAGCATCAGCACATCCAGCTCCCTCGCCGCCGCCGCGGGGCTCGCGTGCCCGCGCGCCACGCGCTCCGCCAGCCGCGACAGCGCCGGCGGCGCCCAGATGGCCAGCAGCGGCTCGCAAAACCCTTCCTGCGAGCGGTAGCACGTCACGGGCACGGAGTCGCGCTTGAGGAAGAGCAGGTACAGCGCGTCCGGCGGCAGCAGCGGGTAGTCGCACGCCACGACGACCCAGTTGGCCCACGGGTCGTACCGGTACGCCGCGAGGAGGCCCGCGGCGGGGCCGGCCGAGTACTTGTAGGTGTTGGGGTGCTGGTCTCGGAGGATCTGCACCTTGGGCTCTTCTCTTTTGGATTCGGTGCTCTCGGGGGCTGCTGCTGCTGCTGCTGCTGCTGACGATGATGATGAGGTTGAAGGAGACGAGGAAGAGGAAGTGTTGTTCTCGGGCTGGGCGGCCGGCAGTTCGTCGAGGTAGTCGTCCGTCTCGGACTCCTGCGCCAGGGAGATGTAGATAGTATGTGGCTCCGGGAAGATGATGCGCAGCAGCTGGAGTTGCCGCTGGTACAAGGGGGTTCCGTCGGGCATGCGAAGGAGGTGTTTGGGTGCGCCCATCCGCGTCGACTTCCCCCCTGCCAGGAGGAGTGGCCTCATGGCCGGTAGTCCCATGGCGTAAGGAGAAAGGGGTTCTTTACTGCCTAGGAAGTTAAAAAGCAGTGTATCTTGCGTCAACCTTGCCACCCAAAACAAGCTTAGATCCAGCCTGTATGATGTCGCTGAAGAGGGGGGGGGGTTGTTCGGTGGGTTGCGAGGGCTCTTACAAACGGGGAACAAGGGACTTGCGCGGGATGGGTTGGAGGTGTGCAAATAAGTCCTTGTAAACCAGCCAAACGCCTTTTTTTCGCTGTGGGCAACAGTTATGAACCTTACATTTCCCCAATCTCAAACCACCCCACGGTCGCATGTCGAGTCTCGTCCCGGACGTCATCATTACGCCATGACACTCCCCAAGATCAGCGTAATACTTCCCCATCCGTGGACTGTTCGACCCGGAGATGCTACCCGATCGAGAGGGTTGGCGGAAAGTGATGGGCGTTTCCCTGTCCCCCATCTAGGCCATGTGCAGATGTGCTTCTTCAATACACTACAGTTCTACTCTGTACTGGTCTCAGTGTTCTGCAAGTGACTGGCATTTCAGTATGCCCTTGTCTGTCTTTCTCTCACACACACTCTCTCTCTCTCTCGCTCACACACTCTCTCTCTCTCTCACACACACACACACACACACACACTCTCTCTCTCTCTCTCTCTCTCTCTCTCTCTCTCTCTCTCTCTCTCTCTCTCTCTCTCTCTCTTGGTCACCCAGTATCACCTGCCCATTCCCATCCCCCTGTGATCCTCCCGCCCCCCACCTAGAGACACACACACACACACTCACACACACACACTCACACACACACACTCACACACACACACTACCCTTGATCGACCAGGAAAAGGCCAATGATCAAGCAACCCGGGGGCCTGCACGGTCTTATCAGAGTTATCTTAGTGCAACGGTCGCCGTGACCCTCGGCATGGCGGTCCCTGAACCCAAGCCCGGAGGAGGGGAGGACCTGCGATGTACTATTAGACTAACACCATCGCCGCCGCCGCCAAGAACGACGGCGACGACCGCCGCATCCGACCGCCCCGTCAGGCCCCACCACCCCGTCCGGGATGCCGTCCGGGATGCCGTCCGCGGCTTCTCGACGCAGTGGTTCCTCGTCCCCCGAGGGACCGCCGTCCTCGCCACCATCCTCCACCACCAGCTCGACTACCACTTCCGGGGGCTCACCGTCATCTCCTACCTCTTCTGGGTCGCCGCCGCGGCCCTGCTGCTGTCCACGCTCGAAAGCATCTACGCCGCCCGGCTGGCCCTCTTCCCGCGCCACGTCCTGCGCACGCTCAGGCGCGACGAGGTGGAGCTCGCCGGCCTCTCGAGCGTCTCCATCGCCTCCACCTCCGTCGTCCAGATGGCCTCGCTCACCCTCGTCTCGGCCTGGGGCGCGCGCGCCCTTGGGGCGAGATCGTCTACGTCCTCTGGTGGGCCGCCTTCGCCCTCGCCGCCCTCGTCGCCCTCGCCCTCGCCGTCCAGATGCTCGGCCGGGCCGTCGTCGGGGGCAGCTTCGCGGGGTACGCCAGCGGCGTCTTCCTCGCCGCCGACGCCGCCGGGCCCGTCGGTTACACGAGCATCTTCGCCGGCCTCACCGCGTGGAGGGCTCGCCACGTCCTGGTGGATCTTCGCCATCATGGGCGCGTTCCACGCCTTTCTCGACGGGAGTGTGCCCAAGAAGATCCCCTACACCTTGGCCGGCTGGGCCCTGGTATTCCCCTGGGTGAGTTGCCCCCCCCCGAGGGGAGAGGGATAATGTGGCTGATGACAAATTGTTTGCCAGGGCGTTTATACAAACGCTGCCGTCCAGCTGGGAAAACTCCTCGACTCAAGAGGCATTCAGGGTTTGGTCCACCTGCCTCGCTATCATGCTTGTTGCCATATGGCTTGCGAATGTCGCCCTCACAATTAGGATGCTAGCCAGGAGGTAGGTAGCCGGGGAATGGAGCACGCGCCCCAAAGTCTTAACTTGGGTTTGAGAGACGTTGCGAAGACCTGCACACGATTCCAGAGGCTTGAGTTGCGGCCCGGCCTTGTCATTTCTTATCGTACGGGCCGCATCTCATCATCATTCCGGTGATGTGACCCAATTCGGCCGGCCATCTCGGACCTCATCAACGATATCAACGGCATTTTAACCGCTAATTATCTACATGTGTTTTCTTATTTTATTTTGTTCATCACACCCCCTCTTCAATTTCGCTAACAAACTTCCCGCACTCACCACCGAGAGAGCCGTGAGACGCACTTCACTCTCTCTCTCTCTCTCTCTCTGTCTCTCTCTCTCTCTCTCTCTCTGTCTCTCTCTCTCTCTCGGTCGAAAGGGTAGAGGCCGAATAGAAGAAGCAGAGACAAACGCACAAGAGGCAGCACGGGTGCTTATCCCAAGACGGACCACAAATAACCAAACGGTCCGGGCTCATGACACTTGGAGTTGACATCTCTCTCTGGAACCCGGACCGTTTACATATTACACACCCATCCATGTCATCATCAATCAGCCGAGCGAGGATGCCCGCCAGAGTTGGACTCCCCCAAACATCCCATCTGGGAATCCCTCACCCTGACGTTGTTGCGACCCAGTGCCTGATGCCCAACCATCGTTCCGCTGTTGATCCCCCCCCCCCCCCTTCAATGTACT
>PUHP01000774.1:0-19473 GCA_006783085.1 Colletotrichum shisoi | reverse complement strand
GTGTGTGTGTGTTTGTGTTGGGGGGGAGGGGGCCGGGTGCCGGGGGCGGGGGCGGGCCGGAGCGGCGAGAGGACGAGACCTGGAAGCGGTATCTGTAGTCAACGAGGCCGGGGAGGTCCCTGATGGATCCGAACTTTGCGTTGCGCCAGAAGAAGCGTTGGACGGCGCCCGAGTTCGCGAGCCTGTCCTCGGCAGTCAGGAGAAGGTTGAAAACACGGATGAGGTTGAGTGGGCGAGACGGCGGACGGGAGGGGTACTCACAAGGTCGAGCCCGCAATGATAGGCCAGCCACGGAGGACGGGGTTCTGGTCCTCCTTGTCCGTCTCGGAGTGGAGCTGGGGCGGCGCCTCGCGGGCGCCGGGGTAATTAGCGTATTTGCGGTTCGGGGCCATGATGGTATGTGCAAGTGCGTGGGGTGGGGTAGGCGGGTGGGTAGATGTTGTCCGTGAAGCCAGACGGTCTTGACTTAATACGCGGAGACGCGGTTCGGTATCACGGGAAGCGGTGGAGGATACGACGACGAGCTTGACGATTTTTGTAGCGTCGATCTGGGTCAACCAAGGTGGAATGAGGAAAGAGAAAGAGGGATATCAAGCCAAAACACTCAGATGGGGCGGGAGCTAGCTAGTAGACGACGACTGTCATATGCCTTGCCGGGGCTCGTCGGGAGGGAGAGAGAGACTGTTGGGGACAATGGACCCTGTGGAAGGCTTGGAGCTCGGCTTATGGGAGGGGGGGGGGCGTTGAGCAAAAAAGGGGTTTAGAGTTTTAGAGGCTCTAGAGGGAAAGGAGATGGATGGGAGCTGTGTTCTTCGTTGCCCGTTGGTGTCGAGCTTTCTCACCTGGCTTGCTTCAAGTACCTAATGAACACGGAACACACGGACGGCGAAGGGGTCGTGGTTTGGAGCAGGTTGAAACGAAACGGAGCGCCTGCGAATCCAGAGACAGAGGAGGAGGGAGTGCGGGTCTCTGCACTGCGCTACTTTCTCTACGGATACTCCACACTAACCACGGTGGTGGGAAACGTATGAGCAGGTGCGATACCACGGGGGGTTGCTTTGACGCACATCAACCAAACACACACACATTGACATAGCCGCATACTTAGGTGTACCGTTTCCGTTGAGAAATACTCACTCTCGAGGCAATGGGGTAAGAAGAAGCCGACGGAGAGTTCGGGTCAGGAGTGCCGGGAAGAGCTCGCGCGCGAGTGCTTGAGCAGCCGAGGGCCCCATAGTTTGGCAGGTGAGAGACGCGGACGTGGATACCTCGTCGTCGAAGCTTGACCGATGCAAGGGACGACGAGAAGAGTGGATGCCATAGCTTCTGGTGCCTCGGCATCTCTGGCGGCGCGACGGGAGGAGTTTGGTGAAGACAGTAAGGCCCATCATCCGCCCGCAGACCCTGCAAGACAGGACTGCATGCCCTCCGGCATTGGTGCCGGACCGGATACGCTCGACGACCATTCCGGTTCCGAGTGGTTCGATCCACTGGCCCTGCCTGTGTCTCGTCTCATTCGCCCGCCAGGGAGCCAAGATCCAAGACGAGCGCTCTTACTCGCTCTCCCTTCCTTTCTTTCTTTTCTTTCTTTTTTAATCTTCTTTTTTTTTCAATTTTTTTTTTTTTTTAATCTCTTCCTGTATATCTGTACTAACGGCACAGCTCAACTTTCTGATCTTTTGTTCTCCACCCTTTTTCCTTTTTCCCTCAGTCTCCCCCGCCTGTGCCTTTCCGCCTCCTGGTCAATCCATCTCTGGTCGCTCCCCACTCCGAGTGCTTTCGGCTCATTCAAGACGCAGGAACGGATAGCTGCTGCAGGCCTGCAACCGAGCGGGCGGGGATAAGCCGGAAGGGTACGGGGCGTGGGGATCTGTGTCAATGAGCGGTCTGGTTTCTTATCGGGGCGGCGGGGCGGCTGGGAGGGACCATTGTCTTTATCGATTACGGATACTATGTACACAGAAGCGGGGTGAGGCGACGCTATAACACTGGATCCCTGCAGGCGTCGCAGCCGCAGTCGCGGTCGCGTCCATCAGGGTCGCCCCACTTCACTTCAAACGCGCGAAGCTCGGTCAGTCACTCACGCGACCTGGCGTCATCAAAGTCCAACCTCCAAGGAGCCCTCGGCAACCCAAACTGACTGACTGACCCTGACCCCGTCGAATATATGATTAAATGGAAAAGGCACACACGCCCTTGGCTTACATACCTCAGGGCCGTCTCCATCCATATGAGACAGGGGGACGATCAAACGCGACGTCGCACCGCCGCCAGCCCTGGGATTCGGATTCCATAATTCGCAGCATTCCACGATTGCACGATCGCCCAGATCAGTTCCGCGGGGGTGGTGGTGGTGGTGGTGGTGGACGACGCTAGGAGGAGGGAGGGGTTGGCGCCAAAATATGTCAAATTGTTTCTTGACGCATTCTTACCCCGCCATATCCCACTACGGCGAAGCTTGGGCAAAGCTAAAACATTCCGTCTGGAAACGTTTGTTTCCAGAAGAGCCTCTTCCTCAGCCATCTCCTAGAGCACACTGCAACTGCCACATGGAGATGCAAGACACTGCAACAAAATCAACGATGAGAAAAAAGGAGTCAGATCCCATTGTTTGACTCTTGTAATTCTACATACGGCCACGCTGTCCCTTAGGTAGCAGCTGTTCCTGGCCGGGCATACCATGCCCATTTCGCTCGCTCTCAAAAAACCGTACGCCTTCCCTGAAGCCAGAATCCCGAAAACTTCTCTTGAAAGCCCGTAGGCCGAGAGAGTTCGCTCCCCAGTGTTGTGTCCAAGCCGATACCCACAGCTGCCAAGCGAGTGAATGCATTCCCCCAGTGTGCTTTCCTAAAAGGGGAAGGGGGGTGGTGATAGTTGTGTGTCGTGCCAGAGAGAAAAAAGAAGAAAAGAGAATACCTTGGGGCCCAAAACGCCATGCCGATCCAAGCCTGTAGAACGAATGAACCGAAAAAAACAATCCCTTACTTCTTTTTCTTCTTTGATCATCTGCCCATGTCCGATAATTCGTTTGAATGCTGGTCATAATCGTGGGGACGAACATCGCAAAAGGAGAAGAGGTCAAATGTACCCTTACCTTTGAAAGGACATCTGGTGGTGTCGGAAAGTTGAGGCGGGGCTGATGGGGGATGGTGTGGAGGGTTTTTTTTGTTGTTTGGGGGGGGGGGGTGTATCATGAAAGTGAAATACAACAGGACAAACAACCTCTTGCCTGCTTAGCGTCATAGAAAAAGAATCCCATCTTGTTCCTGTCGCATATTGTTGTGTTTACCGTTGTGAGCGATGCTCTAGAGAATAGGCACCGCCGTGGCAGGCAAAAGAAAAAAACAAGTGTTCTATGCAGGCAGAGAAGGACCAACTCCTTTTTGTGTAGCTGTTGAGATGAGAAAAGAGGTCGGCAGGTCCAGTAACCAATGAGGTTGGGGACATTGGCCTTGGCTTTTCTTTACTTCTTGGCCATGTTGTCGTGGAGTCGCAGAATTCTAGTCCGGAACCACAGGACAAAGCTCGTCCAGGCGCCCTGCGTCTTGCGCTTGGCAGTCAGGGAACGGCGGGGTCCCTCGAACATGGCCTCGTCGGCGATAGGCGCTTGGCCTTGATCGGTGCTCTCGTAGTTGCGGCTGGCGAACTCGACACCGCCCTGGGCAGCTCCCATGGCCAACTTCTCGGCATCGGAGGCCGTCTTCTTGCGGCTAATGGAGGGGCGGATCATGTCGCTGGAGCTGTTGCGGGCGCTGTGGGAGAAGCTCTGCTTGCGGGCAGCCTCCTTGGCCTCTCTTCTCATCATCATCTGCTGCTCGCGGTCGTGGCGCTGGGCCTCCCTGATGTCGGCGCGCTCTCGCTTGCGCATCTCCTCCTTGTCTCGCTTCTCGTTCTTCAGGCGCTCCTTCTCCTCCCAGCGGTGGCGTTCCTGTCGGATACGTTCTTGGTGGTAGTTGGAGTCAAGATCGGAGCGCGATCGCAGGCGGAAGCCCTCAAGGGAGGTGCGCAGGGGAGACATGGCGGTTACTGATGTGGAGGGAGATGCCGATGACAAAGGCGAGAGCGCGGGTGCTGTGTTGGGCGCAGTAAATTCCGGGATTATGCCGGACTGTTGGTTGATGTCCGAGTGGCTCGAGACGTGGACAAGCCGCGAGGAGGCAGCGTTGGAGTTTGTGCGACTGGTACTAATGCGCAATGAAGGCGGGCCGGTGTGATTGTGACTGTTGATATGGATGTCGGAGAGAGACGAGGTGCGACTGGCAAGCGAGGGTCGTCGCGGATACGATGATGACGATGGGTTGCTGGTAATGGGTATTGATGGGGTGGTCGCGGGATAATTGCTGCGGTGGTGTAGGTAGTGTTGGTCCAGCAGGTCGTCGTCGTCTTCTGTGATTGTCGGGGAGTAATCGCGGGGTGCTGGCACTCCGAGGTTGTTGTTGTTGATGCTGCTGCTGCTGTTGCCTTGTTCGATACTGGCTAGTGAATTGGCATACGAGAGGGGCGGCGTCGAGGTACGCGGGGTCTGCTGGAAAGGGTGGACAAAGCTGCCGTTGCGATGGCCGCTGCCGCTGGTCGCTACACTGATGTGGGAGGTGCCGCTGGTGGAACGGGCATGCGAGAACTTGCTCCTTCCGTTCCCGATGCTGCTGCTGTGGGAGAGTTCCGTCGCCGAAATGCTGAAGCTGACGTCCCTTCCTCCAAACGACCCTTCCCTCTCTCTCCCCAGACTCCCTCCGTAATGCCCAAACGACGTCTGCTGCTCATCCCACCCCCGATCCAGGTCCAGCGAGTTCTTTTCCGAGTGAGATAGCTTTTTGAGGATTGGCTTCACCACTGGCTTGCTCCGCGACTTGGACACCTTCCCAGTGCCGCCAATGCCCGTCATATCTGTATACGAGGCCATCGTGGCCGACGTCCTCCTACACACGAAGCACAACAAGGCACACTGCACAGCTTTTTTTCCTCTTCAACTACTCTTTGGCCTCTTGTTCCACTAGACAACGGCGCACCAGACTCTTTCTTTTTTTCTTTTCTTGCAGTCGCGTGTTGTCTAGTTGGCACTTGGCGGTTTCCTGGCGTTTCTCGACCAAGCTGGCGTTGGCGATGGCAGACTGCCAGACCAGAAGAGTTCCTTCACCATGCAGGCCGGGGCCGAAGTCCGCACCCCAGTCTCAGAGACGCCTCTCTTACGGACGACTACGATGACCGGACGCGATGCATGAGACGGGGCAGTAATGAATGGGGGGACGAGACGGCGACGAAGGCGGCGGCGGCGGCGGCGGGAATGACAACGACCACGACAAGGGTTGCAGTGGGATTCGATGCCAGAGACGACGACAAACGTATGCGTGGGTGTGTACTGTGGTAGTGACAGTGAGCCAACTTTAAATCCACAAGGACGGACAAGCGGCGGTCATGTCATTCAACATACGGTGAGAGTTGGACCCAGGCGGGAGGGGGGAGCGAGATGAGCGGCGCCGGGGGGGGTTATCTAATGGACGAAATGAAAAGGTGGGAGCGACAGGCTGACGCAGCGGAATGGGCGGAGTCCCCAGGCGGATGGGATGGGATGGGACGGGATAGGATGGGCGATGGAGAAGTAAGTAGTGTGTGGCGGTCGTCTCGGCCGCCCTCACCTTGTCGCTTTCAGCAGACACTGCCCGCGCGGGACTGGTTCAGTGGCAGGCTTGCAGTCGGCTCGACCCGAGTGCGAAGGGAGCCTGTCCGACTGCACCATCGATGCCCTCTCGACCAGATGCTGCTGCTGCTGCGTCGTCGTGTTGCAAATGGCACTGCCTCCGGCGATGGAAGGCGACTACTGCTACCAAACCCAGCGGAGAAACAAGATGGGGAGGGGAGAGAAAACGAGAACGGGGAAAACGAGACACAAGACACCACACCCCAAGCGGTCGTACAAGGGCCAGTCCGCATCGGCAAGCAGAAAACAGCGAGCAAAGCCCAGGCCACCGCCAAAGGTGCGCCGGGTATCCACAACCCGCTTGGCTACGCCTGATTCAGCCTCATTCCTTTCTCAACTGGCATGGAGCACGTGGAGGAGACCAAGAAATGCGCCCGGAGAAGGATCGAGGGCGCACGAGCGAGACTTTGACAGAGAAGGGGGAGAGGGGTTTGCCCTTCTAGAGCGGAAGCGATGGTGTGGCTGGCGTCGGTCGCTTGGAACCTTTTAGCGACCGGTTCTAAGGTTATGGGCTCTCAGGACAGACAGGTGACAGGGCCCAGCAGCTTGATGCTCCAAAGATTGCTTCCGGCACGTTTGGCCCAAGAAGAGCCGGTTGACAACTGTTTTCTTTCTCACCCTCTCCCTTCTCTCGCTCAAATCTCGGGCTCATTGGGTCGGGTTTGTTTACCACAAGGCGGGAGGAGCGTGTTTTGTTGACGTTGCGGCTTTTTCCCAGGGTCTGTCCCGGAACAGGCATTACTGGTAGTGAGAGAAAAGGCGGGCTGGCGGGCCTCAGGTGACCGAATGAGAGGCAAGACTGGAGACTGGAGAAACCAAACTAACGAAAAAATATCTGGGTCCTGTTCTGTGTGGGGAGGGACTTTGACCTGGAGGAACAGACGGGGGGTTGACGTCGTGCGCCGATGGCGAAGAAGCAGGGCAAAACGAAGCCGTGCAAGCGATGGTGGGAAGGCGAGGTGACTTTGCAAGAGTTGAGAGGACTCCTACGGATGAGGCTACGACAAGAGCTGCATGTTGCTGTGGAGGAGGGAGCCCGGAGGCAGTACAGCAGGCATTGACATAGGCATGGGCTGCCTCTGCTGATGTGCTATTGCTTGATACTAATGCCGATGTCGCCGCCGCCAGGCGCTGTTGCAAGAGAACGGGACCTATTCCTATTTGACCTACGGATACAGATTCATACACGGACACAGGCCTATCCGCCCACTATCCCTCCCGTACGCACCGCACAGAGGCTCTCTCTCTCTCTCTCTCTCTCTCCCTCCTCCCTCCCCCCCCCTCTCTCTCGCACGCGCGCGTGCAGGCGACGCAGACACAGACGCAGATGCAGACGCAAGCACCCTTTTTCTGGCAGTCCCACGTTACTCTCTGCCGTCGTCCAACCAAGGCCGAAGCAGCAATGGAACAGCAACCAGCAATCCAAGACTCTGGGAGACAGGGAAGAGGAGTGGGTGGATGGTCGAACGGTGTAAGATTGATGGGATGAATCGGGATGGACGCTGCGCGCCTTACTTGACAGTACCGAAACGGCTTCTTGCGCACACAGGCACAACCTTACACGACAAGCAGACGGCGACGGCGGTTGGCAGGTCACCCCTTCTCGGTCTGTCCTGTCGATGACAATTTCCAGTCTGTTGTGGCGGAACCGGAGAGAAGGCTTTTTCCTCAAAGATTCTGTTTGCGGAGGCAAGACACAAGAAAAGAAGCCCATCTCCCCCTCCCTGCCACACATGTCGCCGCCAACGACGAGAACAACAACGGGGGAAAAGAAGAGGGAAAAGTCCATCGGCAGAAGAGACCAAACCAACGAGACACAGTCCGTCTGGAGACATAACTTAACCCACATCGCTGTCGAATTGAAACAACGCTTCATCAAGCCAAAAGCTACCATCTGCCAATGGGAATACACCAAACCCTGTCCCGACCTCATCCCCAGCCCCCCTCCATAGCATACCCACTCACCATCTGCGGTCTATTCCTAGTTGGGCTCACGGTTTTCAAAAGATGTCATCCCCCAGCGAACGAGCGACGACTATCGACGAGGTTCCGACAAGAGAAAGGAACGGACAGTCACCGCTCGCAGACGTCAGGGATTGGATTAAATATCCATGAATCTATCTCCGGGCCGAATCCCAGGCTCGCCCACCCCCCCACAATCTCGCATCCTTCGCGGCGACGCTTGCTTCCTCGCCGTCCCCCAATCATCGTCGTCAAATGCCTCACTGGCGCAGGAAGATAGACGCCTGCGGACTGTCTCGTGTGCTCAATCTATCTGGCCGTTACCGTCACCGTCAGCGACAGAAAACCTCGGACAGAAAGTCAAAATTCCAGAGAGGAATCTTCTCGAGGCAAGCTCAACCCATATTTGTCTCGCCAAGCATGGCGTCCCCAATCATGGCAATAAAAAGAGACATCAGCGAAGCGGCCCGAGGCTCGTCATCGTCATCTCAACGTCTTGAGGAGCAGCCTTTTGTCCCATGTTTTACTCCGTACAGAGTACTAGCTAGGCAATGCCTTTATCTGCCAGCATCATCGACGATCAGTCCGTCTCCGCGTCTTCCCTACCCAACCTAGTTGGCGGCGGCAGCCAGAACGACAACAACAACAGATAATTCTTGCTTTGCCTCGTCCCCGACTGGACACTCTCTGCTCTGACAGGCTGCTCCCCCGCACCGTACCAAGTTGCAGTTTCACGAATCAGGTCTCTCGGCCAGCTCAGCGGGGTGTGGTGACAGGAGGCCCAGCCCGGCGCAGCAAAGCACCACCGCCAACCAGAGGCCATCCTGCTCGGACTCTGTGGCCCGTCTACCCCACCATCAGAACGTCTTGCAGGTTCAGGCATGCCTGCTAGGAAGTACAAAAACTGGCCGCCCGGTCTCTGTGCATGAATGTTTAGTGTTGTCGTCGGAACGAGCCTCGAAAACCGGGCGGCCCTCGACTAGAGCCGTCATCGATTCCCTTGGGGGGATTTTTTTTTTTCACGACCGGCAACGCTTATCAGGCTCACCACCAGTCATTTACCGGCGGCATCCTCTTTCTTATCCGCCGCCTGGTTTGTCCCACTTCCCTCCGACTCGGACCCCTCCCCGACTACTCATGCCCATCTGAACTCAATCTTGATTTGCATCTTGAACCATGTTTCGGCCACTTGTGCGCACAGATACTGCCATTAGCCAGCGCAGACTCAGACAACCCCGAATCCGGGGTTGTCTGAGGACTGGCCAAGCTCACTGACAATGCCAGACTCCATCCGCCGACATTGTGTCCCAGACTGCCAAAGCGAACCGGAAAGAGTAGGTTGCACCAACCTCCACCAACACAGCCTTTCTCCCACGGCTGCCCAGCAGGGACAAGCTGCAAACAAGCCACAGTAGCAGCAAACACTGCAGGTCATGGCTTTTGCGACCACTCATGGGTCATCGAGGGTCGATATCCTGCATGTTGGCGCATGTGCGAACGGGAAACGCTGCCCGCGCGCAGCACTGGGAGCACCAGAAATAGACCAGCCCGGTAGGAACGACTATCTTCTGTCTCCATCCCCCGTTCCTTCGACGTTAGCCCAGCACAGCGTGTGTTGGTCTCAACTCCGGTCACAGCTGACTTGCGTTCGTGCTGACTTCCAATTTGTCTTCCTGTTTTCCTATCGTTATTGTTCATTTATCCTCTGCAGTGCGTTGAGGATCAAACCTAAAACGGTGGTGCCTTTTTGACAGCTATTTTAAATCATGGAAGGTTTGTCGGGAGTGGTCCAAACTCTGCGACGAAAGTGACACTCGGACCACGAGCTACTGATCTCTGGCTGTTGGACGGAGAGGGAGAGAAGCGCATACAGAATGGCTCGACCTACCGGAAGTATCCGACACAATATCCATATCGAGAGCCGATGGATGGGCCGTGGTCAGGATTGACTCGAAGCCACTGGGTATCCCTTGCTTCTGTGGTTATTGTTGCGATTGTTCTAGCTAGCCAACGGGTATTTATCAGTACTGGCCGCCGCCGGTGGCGGCACCCGACCTTGACGACCCGAGTCCGGGGCGGGTTGGCTGGCATGAACAGGCCAGCTGCTCGCTTTGTGTACGTCAACTTTCGACGGGATATCTTGCTAACCAACGACGTGACGATTCGCCAGTCGACCAGTGCTGAAATATTTGCCCCTCGCTCCCCTGATATCAAAGACACAAGCCAGATGAGAGAGGGTATGTCTTGAACTTTGTGGCCTCCTGCCGGGTGGGCACAGCTCTCTCGGCATTCATAGCTCTTCCGCATCTTGATCCATTTCGAAACGCGACGTCGTTTGGTTCATATGCCTTTATAACTTTACATATCTGGGGCAATGCTAGACAAATCCCCTCCTTTTCGGGAGCAAATGCCGTGATATGCACTACGCCGGAGGCCACTGGGCCTCCTTCGCCTTGCCACGACCTTTGATGCCGCTGCTCCATTCAGCTTTCGTAACGCATGTTCGTCCTGGTTACTCAGACAAAGTTCGGTCACATCGATGCTGATGTCTCCATGGACTGAGTGATAGTCAGTGTGCCGTTGCGTGAAACGGGTTGCTGGGGGCTTCCGCCTAAGGTAGATGCCGGCATCACAATCTCTCTCTCTCACACACACACACACACACACACGCATGGCTAGCCGTCGAGCGAGTCGGCCTGGATGGCTTCTGCTAATCTGGAACATATGTCTCCGGGCTAGGGTTTTGGTATGCTATGCCATGCGGAGTCGAACGTGGCAAGTCATCGCCGGGGGTGCCTACGATGCCGGCTTGACTACAGCTCTTTTTCGGAAACGTGCCCTTTGGTCCGTGGACCCCCCCCCCCTCCCCATTTTCCATTTCAACCTGTTTTTTCCACGATTGGAGCTGATATTTTCAATAGTACTCTACTACCAAGCCGTCAAGGACTACTCCGTAATTATATCTGCTGTGGCTTCCCTCCCAGAGTCCCTTACCGTCGCGCCTGCTGCCATGGCTGTCGGCCTCGTCTCAGGCGTCACGGGCCGTTATCGCTGGTCCCTCTGGTCCGGTTGGGTCATTACCACTCTCGGTGCCGGACTCATGTGCCTCATGCGGCCATCCACCACCGTTCCCCAATGGATATGGCTCAACATTCCGATCGGGATTGGCACGGGCATGCTCTTCCCCGCCATGGCACTTTCGATTCAGGCGGCCTGCGAGCCGGCGCTCAACGGGCAGGCCGCGGCGTTCTACTCGTTCCTCCGCACGTTCGGACAGTCAGTAGGCGTCGCCGTCTCGGGTGTCATTTTCCAAAACGCCTTCCGGATAAGATTGGAGAAGATTCCAGCCCTCGCGCATGCGGCCGAGGAGTACTCGCGCGACGCAACTATCGTCGTGGACGTCATCAAACGGATGCCGGAAGGGGACGCAACGCGTGCGGAGCTGGTGGAGGCGTACTCCGACGCACTGCGGGCGATCTGGATAAGCTTGATTGCGTTCGCAGGGTTCTCTCTGCTCATCAGCATCACCGTAAAGAAGTACAGCTTGGATCAGGAGCATGTCACCAAGCAAGGACTCGCAACAAACGACGGTGCGAGAAGAGAGGATGTGGAAAAGGGGGCCCGGAACGGGCACTGAGACGGGTTGGTTTTGAGATGTAAAGTAGAAGTTTTGCCATAAGCAAAGAGTCCGATAATATTTATCTGGCGGCTTGGACCACTTCTTGGGTATTGGGTATATTGGGAATGGAGTTTGGATTAACAACACTTACTAGGAATATCAAGACTTTCGAAAAGTCTCTAATTTAGATAGTCACGGCCGCAGATAGATGTGATATATCGCCTCTTTTCTCTTCTAAATGCACTCCGGCAAGAACTCTCATACGCGGCTTCCTCCTTTGACTGGATTCTGTATTGAATCCGACTTGCTCCTGGCGTATTGAGCACTTACATGATACCCGTCCGTGCCTTCCTTTATTTTCCCTGCCTACAGAACTCCTGCCGCCGGATTCTTTCCATCGAACTTCCCCTGCCTATGCTTCCTCTCACCCATCAACTTACTCCAGTCAATCTCAATCTTAAAGCAACTCTCTTATCACCTCCGCTTTCTTCTTCTGAATATAACACTCCTGCTTCCGCCGGAACCTTCTTAAACGAGTATTATCTTTGCTTCTACTCGCTTACAACCTCCAGTTAACCTCAACCTCAGAACAACCACCAGCCCTACCTTGTCAATCAGGCAATCTACCTCACCAGTTTCAATTCACACAGAACTCAACTAAAGTTCACTTTGCTCACTGTTTCTTTATGCCCTCACCCCTTTGTGGATAAGGTGAGTCTAAGTCCAGTCTTGCGTAAGAACTTAACCCTTTGCTTAAATAAAACTCTGGCTGAATATGGACCTACTAACCTTGAGCGTATCTAAACAGCATCATACTCATCCACATTCCCTATCTAAAACAAAGCACCTCACACAAGAACGCTACTTCCTGAAAGGATTGTGAACAGAAACCATAACCTATCAAAGGAAACAGGAAGAAAGGTTGAAAGGTCAACTACAATAATAGCTATCCAGCATACCTACTCCAACCGGCAACAAAATGTGTATCCGAGTCTACCGACACTACACTGTATGCGGCTGCCTCCTTGCAACCCAAAATTCCCTTCACGAGTGCAGCCATGGCCCAGGTTCGCCCCTATGTGGCCCTCACCACAAAGTCGGAATTGTCAAACGCCAGGGCGAGGAGTGTCTCTATCATGCCCACCTCACTAAGCAGAAACGCCATGCTCCTGACCAGTCTCGCAAGCCACGCTTCCGTCAGCCTTCCGGTCCAGGTGTCACAGACAAGGAAATAGCCATGGCAAAGCTGGACTATCTTCGAAGTCTTGACATGCAGGAGCGTCTCAATCACTTCAAAGCCAAGGGCATCAAAGGCTCCTACCGAGGTGATCCCAAGCCGACCCCTAGAGGCGGAGCTGTGGTGTTTTCAAGACAGTTTGACGGAACGGAGTTTATGGGCCACCACCCCAGCGAGAACACCGACTTGACGGAGGGAGACATAGCCCAGCAGAGAGTACGAGCCCGTCTCCGCGACGACTTTCTTACCACCGTCCAGAAGGAAGCCCTCTTCGACCCAAGCGACGAATTCCTGAGTTCCGCGTGGGATGACGACAATCTGTGCGCCGAGACCAGCGAGGCGGACCCCGACGCCATGGAGACGACTTTCTACAGCGAGGATGCAGAGCCGATAGTGCCTTTGGAGGCAGTGGGGGGAGCAAGCAATGCCATGGACGTAGACGGGGCGGACCAGGGGCAAGCCGAGGACAGCGACAACGCTGGTGGCGCAAATAAGGAGGACTCGTCGCAGCACGAGGAAATTTGGCCGCCTACGGGTGTCGAATGGACAGCGAAGCTCAAGTACATGACCGGCTTCCGACAAAATCACACTTCTACCAGATAACGGCCGAGAGTTATCGATACATACAATTGGTTGCGTTGCTCAGGGGTCGACCATCAAGATGGGTCGGACCTCTCAGCATTTGGGTGACTGTGGCATTTGGGACATGGCTTTATTTATTCCACAGGCTAGCGTTGATACCCCAATTCAAATCATGAGCGTTGGATTTAGTATTGTAGCCGTGTGCTTCTTATGCCTCAACTCTTATGTGCAGTTTTCCAACCACCCTCCCCCATATAAACCTACCTACCTATGGAACGTAAACGCCCTTACGCCCAGCCGTATATTCAAATCAATGTTGCCCCAAGTCACTAAAAATCACCCACTCACCATGGTCGATACGCCGCTTCATACCGAGCTTAGCTCCGAATCGGCCCGGTTGGGTATTGTCGTCCCCCTACACCAGAGATGACGGGGCTGCTCCCGCGTTCCTTCCACCGCTGTCTATCATCCCTAAACTCACGGTCACGAGCGTCCCATGGGGGCTCGCCCCTTCCTCGCATCCGGTCCACGTCGGCATGGCTGCTTGTTCGGCGTTGCGCCTCGGGCCGCACAAGGTGTCGCTCCCTCCGCCGGCGTGCTTCAATGTCCTCTTCCCTCTCCCAGTTCACAACGCGTTCTCGGTCTCTGTCTCGCTCCCGGTCGCGCCTGCGATCTCGATCTCGGCCACGGTCTCTCTCACGGTCTCTCTCACGTGCCTTTTCTCTCTCTCTCTGCTCTCTCTCTTCCATCTCTTTACGTTCTCTAGCTTTGAACCGACGCCGCCGCTCCTCCTCGGAATCCGACGCTTGAGAGTCATCCGACCCGATGTCAGGCCAACTACGGTGGAGCTTGGACGATGGAAGATGCTCCTTGCTACGGCGCGAAGGCGGGTCGCTTCGGCGACCAGAGGTGCTTCGGTGACGTTCCGGTGACCGGCCATTGGGAAGGATGGACGTCACTTTTTCGGTGATCTTTTCCCTCAGGCCATCTACGATAGGTATGCTGCGACGACGCGCATCGTCTGGTCTTAGATCGGCACGATGAATGCGAGTTCCTGGAGGCGGACCATGCGGTGCTGGTGACGGCTGGGGCACCGACGCTGGACCCATGCGCCGGAAGCTCGGCGGCGGCGGTTCGTTGGAATGATGCGTGTGAGGCCTCCGCTTGCTTCGAGGACTCGCCGGCTCGTCGGAATCGGACGTCGACGATGACGAGTAGTGTCGAGGCTGGCTATGTCTGCGAGGCTGCATAGAGGGCCTATTGGGATGCAGGTGCTCGGAGGCGGCGTGGGCGGCTTCGTGCGGAGGAGATGGGAAGTCAGAGAAGCTACGGCGACGACGGTCGTCCGGAGAGTTCTGGCCGCGAGATCGATCTTGCTCTGGGGTCCGCGGGATGTTTAGGCGCGAAGGGGGGTACCTGTTAGCAGGATGGCCTGGGACATGGCTGTAAGCTACAGGAGGCCGGGTGGGCGGGGCAAAGTAGTCTGTCTGCGGGCCGCGAGGAGAGGGCGACGGCTTGGGCGATGCTTTGGGATAGGGGTTGCGGACGTGCACATAGGCTGCCTTGAACCTCGACTCGTCTCTCTCTACAGGGCGGGCGGGTGCAGTCTTGGGAGATGCAGGCTCGTCCTTTGGCGACGCAGCCTTCCTCAACTTTTCGGCGCATTCCTTGTGCCATTTCTCTATCCCGGCATCCGGCTGGCTAGGAAGAGCCTCTGCAGGTAGATCCGGAGGGAAGGGCTCGCCAGTTTCGGGATGCTTCAAGTTCCAGCTCCTGACGGCTTGCTGGATGAAAGGCACATGCTCCTCTGGGCTCAGCAGAATCTCTATCGACTGCCATCGAACGAAGCCACGCAATGTCAACGCCGGGACGGAAGGGGCATCGAAGTCGTTGTCGGAGGGCTGCATCGAGTGTTGACAGCCTGTGACTTGCCAGATGTATGATATGGCGGGGTGGGGCATTTCTATGAAAAGGGCTACGACAACAGACGGTTAGCACGCAATGCATTGCGCAGGGGGATGGGAGTGGCGGTGCCTGCTCACAGTCATAGTCGCCGCCAACGGCCTTGTAGAAGGCAGCCAGCTTCTGAGGTGTTAAGGCCTGGACATGTTTGTCGCCAATGTCGGTGATCTAGACGGGGGGATGTCAGTGTATTCCAGCCACAGAAGGCGGAAGCGGGGTGGGCGAATATGGGGCGAGGGCGGCAGACGTACAATATGGAGGGCGATGGCGCGCAGGAGCGAGTCGAGGATGGGCGTCGGTGCCTTCTCTGGGCTAAACAGATAACCATAGTAGTTTGAGGGTTTCGGGTCGGAAGGCCGAGTCTGGGGCTGGGGTTGAGGTCGAGCAGAGGACTCTTTCGAGTCGGCCTCTGCGGTCGCCGTCGCCATTCGGAGCCGAAGTCTACACTACATCCAACGGGGGTGTTTTTGTGGGCAGGAAGGTTCCGGGACGACAGTGTGGAGATGGGATGGGTCGGAGAAGTATAACGGATGTGGCGCGTGCTGACGGACAACAGGCGTGTTGTGTCGAGCACGGTGAGCATCGACTCGGTGGGCAATGCGAGCGTCAAGGCCAGAAAGGTAACAGATGGATGGCCAAATGGCAAGCTGCGGCCGTTGAAGCGAGTCTGTTGTGTGGCCTAAAGTAAGGGTTCAGACAGATGGCTGGCTAGCGCTGGGATGCAAAGCAGCGGTCGGGTTGGGGGGGTATCGACAACTACTAATACTCTAGGGTAGACTTGGGTGCGGGCCGCCGCCAAAACATCATCATACGAGAACGGGACTCAAGGCAGAAAGATATAGGCTGCTGAAGCCAAGGCGTGAGTCAAGGCCGGATGGATACGTGTGAGAGCGAGAGAGAGACCGAAAGAAAGCGCGCCGGAGGGGAGAAGGGGTGTACGCTAGGAGACGGCTGATATGTTTCTGGTGGTGGTGGTGAGGAGGATTGGCGGATGATGAGTGGGGGAATGAAGGAGCGGAAGACGAAGGGTGATGAGGATGCGACGGGCGGGAGCTGATGATGTAACTGAAGTACTCGGACTACAGCTCTGGGCAGGCAGGGTACCTGCGCCTTGTTGTTTGGACGACTCACCTGGAGGTTGGGGGGGGTCAGACTCAAGAGATAGATAGTGTACAACACAGATGGGGCTTTTGGGGTTGCTGTGGATGTTGGACGAGTTCCCATCAGGCAGAAGTTAAAAGAGCGGCAGCACTTCTGACTTCTCGCCCTGCCCCATGCAGACGCGCAGTATGCAGGCAAAGAAAGGTAGGGAAAGAAACGGGAAGGAACACAAAGCTCGTACATAGTGTTGAATTATGGGCCTGTATGAAATGGGTTATTATGGGTTATTATGGGCACTTTGGAGATAGGTTATATCGGCCGGCGTTGCCGGGCCGCTCGGCGTCAATAGGGGGACTGCTGCGGGCTTTGACCTGGGTAGTGGGCCCTGTGGAGGCCTTAGGCACCTAGAAAAGGGGTTCTTAAGGGCTAAGTTAGGTAGCAAGGGGCGTCTAGCATAAACAACACACTTAACAACAACAATACCTAATATACGCACTTTTAACCCTTATTAATAATTACCCCTATTAATTTAATAATTAAGAGTCTTATATAAGTAGAAATTAACTATAATAAGTACTGTAATATAATTCCTACACGCCCTTTAAAAATAATATAAGTCCTATATACTAATTCCTATACGCCCTATAAAATAACTAGCTTTATAAATATTACCCTAAAAGCTACTTATAACTAGGTCCTCTAGTTTAATTAGTTAAAATTAAAAGTAAGGGCTAATAACCTATAGGAAGTAATTAACCCTATACTAAAAGGCTTATAAGCTACTTAAAGTAGCTTTATAATAATCCTTTAGAAGCCTTATGTACTGAGTACTAATAACTACCTAAAAAGAGCCTACCTAAATAACACTACTATTAGCCCTCTACTAGATAAAAACCCTTAAGATTAGGCTTCTAATATCTATAAGCTATTAATAGCTAAGATAGCCCTTTATAAGGAGCGCTAAAGTAACTATAATTAGTAATATAGAGAGTATATAAATATAAAGAAGGCTTATAATAAGCTTCTTAAGTAAGTTAGAAGTACTATTAGTATAGCCCTTCTCCTACGCTACTACCTAGCTAATTAGGATCTTAACTTTTAGGTAAATACCCTTTAAGATAGTATATTAAAAAATATAAAATACAAAAATATAAATACATATATTTATATTTTTGTATTTTTAAGGAAAAATACATTATATGTATTTATATTTATATTTAATATAAATATAAATATAATATAAATACAAATATATACTTATTTGTATTTGTATTTTTGTATTTAAATATACTATATATTAAGTAATTATATTAAATATATAAAAAATATATTTAGATTAGATTAATATTTATTTATATATATCTAATATGTTTAGTTAAACTATAAGCTGTAATAACCTAAATACTTAGACTTAAATATTAAACTCTTTATATAAGATAATAGTAATAGTAAATACTTATAGTAGTATAGTAATAAAAGTATATAGTATATTAAATATATTATTATTAGAATAAAAAAGGAAATAACTTTAGAATAAGTAATATTACTATATTAAATTATTGGAACACACAGGTCTTGTGAAGTTACAATCGAACGACCTATCTATAGGGTATTTAATGTATTTCTGTGGCTCAAGGAGGGAAGGATCTATCTGAAGGCATAGGCTGGCCAGGCTATGCCTTTAGATAGATCCNGTCTTGTGAGGTTACAATCGAACGACCTATCTATAGGGTATTTAATGTATTTCTGTGGCTCAAGGAGGGAAGGATCTATCTGAAGGCATAGGCTGGCCAGGCTGGTTATATATAGGCGTAGGTTACCCACGTAATCCATAGGCTGGGCCGGCCGGCCCAGCCGGCCCACTAGCCTGTGCGCCCGAGCGCGCCCGAGCGCGCCCGAGCAGGCCGAAATCCTTCCGCCTAGTCCAATCAGGATATTCCAACATTACTATATATTATAAGCCTTACTTTAACTTTTAATAAGTACCTATACTTATTAAGCTTATAAGTATAAACCTATATATATTTAAGAATTTAATTATTATATATAAAGGCTTTAAAAACTTCTTTTTATAATTATAATATTTTATAGCTATAAAGATAGCTTCTTTTAGCCTTTTTCAATACTTTTTTAAGAGGGTATACTCTAAGCCAATTATATAATATAAGAAAGGGAGGTAAGTATTTCTAGTAAGTACCTATTATATAAGCTACTTTAAAACTACTTTTTAAAAGCCTTAAGTAATAAGGGCTTTAGTAAGATAATAGCTTTGGAAATAACTACCTACAAAAGGTAGATTAATCCTTTATAGCCTACCTGAATAAAATCTATAATTAGTAGGTTTTTAACTATAAGCCCTTTAAGGTAGAGGCTACTTTAGCTACTGCTATCTTGTTGCCTCCTGTGAGCTTTAATGAGGTACCTTAAATACGCTAACGCAACAAGTACACTACAAAGACGCATTAAAAGCTAATTCTTAGCAACCTTCTTACGTAGCACCAAAGACTTAGCTACCTAGGCCCTAAAGAAATTAAAAGGATTATAAACTCTACTTACAGAGTGCATCTCTAAGGCTTAACTAATTATAAGATCTAGACTATTAACTACAAAGCCTACGTAAAAGGCAAGGCCTACTACTTAGTCTAGTAGGCCCTACGTAAATCTATAAATATAGTAGAGCCTAGTAACTACCTTTTACTTAACTTTTATAACTCATAAGTAGGTTATATAGGTTATACATCCTATATAATACTTTTAGACTATAGAAGTAGCTATACTTAGGACTTTTACCTTTATTAAAAGTCTACTAAGATACTACTTACTACGCTTATAGACTTCCTTACCTTCTTAGAAGTGTAATACAACTGCTAGCTAAAGGTTATTAAGACTAATAATAAGCTCCTACGCTACAAAGACGTTGTAAATACCCTTAAGGCACGTAGTGTTTACCTTAAGGTAAGCACCTTAAATACCTAAGCGTAAAACAGTGTAGTAGAAAGGATTGTAGCTGTTATTAAGCAAAAGGCGTGTAGTATAGTAATTAATACATACCTACTAGACGTCCTTTAGCTAGAAGTATATACTACAGCTACTTACCTTTACAACTATACGCCGTAAGCAACACGTAATTAGAAATTACTATACTAATTATAGTATAAACACTTTAGGACTAAAAACACTACTATCTACGCGTAGCCTAACCTCTTATACTTATAGATTTATAGTTACAAAGCATACGCGCTTATAGCTAACACTTAGCTTTACTGCAATTGTTACTAGCGCCTAGCCCTACGCGCCTAGATTAGCTTTCTT
>PUHP01000773.1:0-16525 GCA_006783085.1 Colletotrichum shisoi | reverse complement strand
GGGGGGGGGGGGGGGGGGGGGGGTTGGAGAGCTGAACGCATTCATCGATGATTATTGCTCTCCCATAAAGTGAGTCCATCGAGGCAGGACTTTTTGTCGCTTTTCTGTTAGGCACAAACAAACGAGAAAGGGCTACGGCTACATATACCGCGGTTGTCGGGATGAGGCGACTACATATTTGCGTGGACGGACGGGCGGCTTTGACAAATTTTTTTTCTTTTCTGTTCTTCTTACTTTCCTACCCTTTTTACCGAATGCGTAACGATACCAGCGGGATGAACATATCCAACGGCGACATCGTGAGACGTGTAAGTAGTTAAACGTCTGGGCGAGGATTATGACATCGAGTGCCCGTGCCTCTGAAAGAAGACGAGCAAGGGAAACAGTATTACAACATTTTCGCTGTAAGCCTCCATGCTTTAGTTTCGATATTAGCGTGACGTCTTTCCACATGCACACGCTGCTTCCGTATCAGTTTCACCATCCTATGCGCCTGACCCAAAGCGGGCCCTACGAAGTTGTCCATCCCTATGAGCGCCAACCACTGGCCGTGAGCCAGGCACGACACCAATTGTATGAATTTCAGCTTCAAGCCTCTAGCCAAATATGGCCCGTTCGCCGAATACTTAGTCGGTGGCCTTGTACTTGGCACGGTACTCCTCCGTCCTTTTGATGTCTTCCGCGGAAGCAAAGCTCTTGGCGCCCTCAATGATGTCGTCGAGCGTCAAAATAGCGAAAATAGGGATGCCGTACTCCTTCTTGATCTCGCCCAGGGCGCTGGGGCCGGGCTTGGTGTCGTCGCCGTCGGCGGCGGGCAGCTTCTCCATACGGTCCAGAGCAACGACAATGCCGACAACCTCGCCGCCCTCCTTGCGGATCTTGGCAATGGCCTCGCGCTTGGCGGTACCGGCGGTGATGACGTCGTCAACGATCAGCACCTTCTTCCCCTTGAGCGGGGCGCCGACAATGTTGCCACCCTCGCCGTGGTCCTTGGCCTCCTTGCGGTCGAACGAGTAGCACGTGGCGCCGTAACGGGCCGGGTCGAGTTCGGCGAGCTTGTCAGTGGTCGAGGTCGCGAGGGGGATACCCTTGTAGGCCGGGCCGAAGACGACGTCGAAGGCGAGACCAGTGGCCTCATGCGCCTCGATGACGGTATGGGCGTACGCGAGGGAAATGGCGCGGAGGAGGTCGGCGCGGTAGAAGTCGCCAGCATTGAAGAAGTAGGGGGAGATGCGCTTCGACTTCAGCTCGAAGGAGCCGAACTTCAGGACGCCGCCGGCGATGGCAGCCTTGAGAAACTCCTGCTTGTAAGGGGGGAGCTGGGAGGCCATTTTGAAAGGATAGTGGTGCTGGGTTTCCTATGGAATGGGATGGGCCGCGATGGTTTAGTTATGGTCGATCTTCCAGAATTTTGGCTTGTCGTAGGCTGGAGGACGAAAGTCTTCACACAAATCAAGGAACAGGCAGCTCTGAATACCCCTCCATCTGATGGATGCATGCCCCGCGGAATGTGCCCCACCAAGAAAATTCAAATAAAAGACAAAAAAGTCGGCAAGGGGAGAGGAGCCCGCAGGGCGATACTGTCTTGCTAGGGGTTTCCAGCCGAGGCGATTGGCTTGCGGACTTACCAACAACTAGAGCGAACAGACGAAAGGTGGCTCGAAATTCAAAATCCCATGAGTCCAACAAGCCGCTGAAGAAAATACATTGGCATAACTGAATTCAGAGTACACAATTGGAAGAAGGCAGGCAGTTAGCAAGCAGGAGCAGCGCTTAGCAGAAAGTGGATCGATTCCAAGGATAAGATGTCAAACGACCCTGTCGCGACGCTTTTCGTCCGAGCGTCTGATAAGATAAGCAAACCGAAAAGTTTTTGTGTGCAGCAGGTTCGCCCCCCTATCCTGAGTGCTTCGTCCAGTCCACCGACGGTACCTCTTGACCGATCGCAACATCTGAGGACTCTGCATCTAGTTCCCTCCTCCAACGCAGAACCTTCCTCCAGCCGCCCAAAATGAAGACCCAGTGCGTTGACCAACTTTCCTTCATTTACTCGCCGTGGAAGTCTTGCTAATTCTTGTGAACTACAGGTGGAAGGACCTTCCCCCGGTCCCCAACTCGCAAGAGTTCCTCGACATCGTCCTCTCAAGGACGCAGCGCCGGCTGCCGACCCAGATCCGATCCGGTTTCAAGATCTCAAGAATTCGCGGCTTTTACACTCGCAAGGTCAGGTTCACCCAAGAGACCATCAGCGAGAAGCTCGGCCAGATCATCGAATCGTTCCCGCGCCTCAACGACATCCACCCGTTCCACAAGGATCTGATCAACACCCTCTACGACGCCGACCACTTCAAGATCGCCCTCGGCCAGCTGTCTACCGCCAAGCACCTCATTGAGACCATCTCCAGAGACTACGTCCGTCTTCTCAAGTATGGCCAGTCGCTGTTCCAGTGCAAGCAGCTGAAGCGCGCTGCGCTTGGTCGCATGGCGACCCTCATCAAGCGTCTCAAGGACCCCTTGGTGTACCTTGACCAGGTCAGACAGCGTGAGTGACGAGCCGCATTATTCCCTTGGGCGCGCTAGAAACAACTGACATCCGAACCAGATCTTGGCCGTCTTCCCTCGATCGACCCCAACACCAGGACTCTGCTTATCACGGGTTTTCCCAACGTCGGAAAGTCTTCTTTCCTCAAGTCCGTCTCCAGAGCCGACGTCGACGTCCAGCCGTACGCTTTCACGACGAAGTCGCTCTTCTGCGGTCACTTTGACTACAAGTATCTTCGTTTCCAGTGCATTGATACTCCTGGTATTCTCGACCATCCCCTCGAGGAGATGTAAGCAAGATCTCAGACGCGCGTATTGCGACACGACAGACACTGACCACCATGCAGGAATACCATTGAGATGCAGTCCGTTACCGCCATCGCTCATTTGCGCTCCGCTATTCTCTACTTCATGGATCTCAGTGAGCAGTGCGGCTACTCGATCCAGGCCCAGATCAACCTCTTCCAGAGCATCAAGCCTTTGTTCCAGAACAAGATCGTCTTCATCGTCATCAACAAGATTGATGTCGTTAAGCCCGAGGACCTCGACACCGCCACCCAGGCGCAGCTTCAGGGCCTGCTCAAGTCGGGCGAGGTCGAGATGCTCCAGCTGTCCTGCAACACGCAGGAGGGCGTTCAGGACGTCAAGAATACCGTCTGCGAGCGCCTTATCGCCGAGCGCGTCTCCCAGAAGCTCAACGCCGGCACCAACAGCAGCGGTAACATTGGTGGCCGCCTCGCCGACGTCATGGCCCGCATCCACGTCGCCCAGCCCGGCACCGCCCCCCTGCAGACCTTCATCCCCGAGGGCATCAAGAACCTCAAGAAGTACGACCGCGAAGACCCGGAGCGCCGACGCCTCGCCAAGGACGTCGAGGCCGACAACGGCGGCGCCGGTGTCTACAGCGTCGACATGCGCCAGGACTGGCTGCTCAAGAACCCTGAGTGGAAGCACGACAAGATCCCCGAAGTGTGGAACGGACAGAACGTCTACGACTTCATCGACCCGGAGATCGACGCCAAGCTGCAGGCTCTTGAGGAGGAGGAGGAGCGCCTCGAGAAAGAGGGCCACTACGAGTCGGACGAGGAGCTCGACGACGAGGAGGAGGCCGACGTTCTCTCCAAGGCCGAGCTGATCCGCGAGAAGCAGGCCCTCATCCGCAACGAGGCCAAGATGAAGAAGCGCCTCAAGAACCAGGCCATCATCCCGCGCAAGTCGCAGAAGGTGCCGTTGTCCCAGATGGATGATGCCCTCGACCAGCTTGGTATCGACACCACCGACATTGTCAACCGCGCTCGATCCCAGTCGCGCCCCCGCGGCCGCTCCGCCGGCCGATCCCGCGGCGTCACCGAGGACGTCGATATGATGGACATGGACGCCACTCCGAAGGAGCGCCTGCGTTCCCACAGCCGTGCCCGCAGCCAGAGCCGCGCTCCCACCGTCAACCGCCGCGAGGATGGTGTCCAGGACTCCGAGGACCGCACCATGGCCGACCGCCTTGCCAAGCTGTCCCAGAAGAAGAGGAACCGCATGGCCAGGCAGGGTGAGGGTGATCGTCACACCACCGTTTCTCTGCAAAGACATTTGGTATGTCTTGCCCCCTTTTCATTTAGACTCGCTCTGCCCTCCCTTCGTCCTGAGGGTCATCGCCTGCAACATGGTGCTAACCACCCTTCCTCATTTAGGTTGCCGGCAAGCGTGGCCTGGGCAAGAACCAGAGACGTTAAAATGCCTGGCCAGCAGGCAGAAAACGGTAATGGATGTTTACGGAAAGAGACTAAAAGTAGATATGCTCATTTTGTTATTTTCGAAACCTTTTGTTTTCTTTTGGCATGGTGGCGTTTGGTCTGTTTGTTTCTTACTCCTTCATTCATTCGGCGGTTCATCAAGTAACAAGAACAATGACGTGAAGGGAGGAAAGTGCCTTCCACCCTACAATGGTCGGTGGACGGTTCATGTCAAGAGACTGGGGAGGGGGGTAGAGAGGGAGGGATGTATCGCAGATAGAGCTTCGCATACCTTTTGAGAAACGTACATCAAAAGCGTCGCATCTGTTGCTTTGGTCTGTACGCGTCGTCCACGGTCGACGGCCATAAGAGGCCTCGATCAAAGGACCGTCTAAATACCCCGGAATGAGAAACTTGAGATTGAGTCCATGTGTCGCGTCGCGAAAGCATCTTGTCACGGGCAGAGTCTTCATTCGAAGATGTATGGTAATTTGGCTGGTGTAGCTTTGAAGAGCACCTCCCCCTGAGATGTGTGTATGTCCGAAGTATATGCATTTACTCCGGATTTGTCGCCAGTTGCGATATGCGAGGGCCTTAATGCCTCTCCAACTTGACTCCCCCGTCCGCTTCCAGCAATCATTCCGTGGAAAAAACCTCACGCCTACTGCTCGCCCGCAACCTGCAGACCCTCTCTCAGACCCTCAACCTTGAGCTCCTCGCCGGTGGCACGGCGGTAGATATCCTTGACGTCGTCGGTCGTGCTCTCGAAGTGACTGCTGGCGTCATAGCTCTTGGAGACGAAGACGTTGTCGGCGACGCCGTCATCTGTGGGTTCGTAGATTGGGATGGGAGCACCCTGAAAAGCGTCAGTGTTGTACCCCTCCTGTAGAGTACGCCGTGAAATCTTGCTTACCATGAACTGCTCCTCGATCTTGCCAAGGCGCTCCAGACCGGGCTGGAGTTCGAGGTGGTGGTTAGCATTGGTCTCGGCAATGGTTGAAACGATGGCAATCCAGTAGCCCTTGGGGCAAACGTTGTGTGCCGACGAGACGCAAGCGATGTAAATGTCTAGTCTTGGTCAGCCTGCTTGTCTAGTCATCTTGTTTCATCCTGGTCGGCTTACCGTTCTTGCGGCCGATCTGGGACTGGGGGATGATAAGTTGGGAAGAGTCGGCGTCGTTGGTTCCGGCCAGAGGGTGCTTCAGGATGCAAATAGCTCGCACGACTTGTCCGACAACCTTGACCTTGTTGGGAAAGTAGCTGGGGTCACCAAGGATCATCTTGGCCTTGGTCTCGAACTTCATCTCCTCAACACCAGTCATAGTGGCCTTAATGCCGACAGCCTTGCCACCCTCATACTGAACCTCGTCAACGTTGGTGTTGAGCATATAGGTGCCTCCGTAGATGGCCGACAGACGGGCAAAGCCCTGAGGAAGCTCGCCAAGGCCGTACAGAGGGTAGATGTACGGAGACTTGCCGTAGCGGGCGACGGAGGTGCCGTAGAGACGGATGCGCTCGATAGCCTCCGGGGCGGCACCGGGCTTGGTAAGGTACTCGTCGGTGGTGAAGAGGGCCATGGCGTGGCCGATGAAGTCGCGAGTGCCGGTCTCGAGACCGAACTTGTCGTAGACCTCCTTCATGGTGACCCTGTTGATATCGAGACCTTGCGCATGTCAGTCGGCCACTGCGCGTTCGCGGTTGCTCTCCAGAGGTCGTACTCACCCTTGTGCGTGCCGGGGTCCTTGCGGTCGAAGGTGCCAATCCACTCAATAAAGCTCTTCATACGGCGCTTCTCAAAGATGCCCATCAGAGGCGAGCGTAGGGCCTCGCCGGCATCGGAGGGTACCTTAGCGACGGTGGCCTTGGAGCCCTGGCCCTGCTGGACGTAGCTGCCCGCGACCTGCTTGAACTCGAGGTATCGTGTGACGTCGGTCGAGACGAGGATGTTGGTCAACTCGCCAGCAGACATGAGGAACTTGGGGACGAGATCGATGTTCCAGTCATTCAGGCGGCCGTACTTGGCCCAGGGCTCTTCGCCCTGTGCGTAGTTGCCATGCTTCTTGAAGAGCTGCGGATGGACGGGGTCAGAAGTTAGATCGAGGAATGGGCAGAGAGGTCGGGCGTGTTTACCGTTTCGAGATTCACGGAAGCTGCCTCGCTGCTCGGCGTTAGCTTGGGCTCGGTGGGAGACTGGAAAGGAGAAAGCGGTCATGCGGCTCGAAAACTTACCCGCCGTAGTGGTCATTGCGGTCGATGTGAAGGACCTTCTTGCCCTTGACACTGAGAACACTGGATGGGGAGAAGATGCTGTTAGCTCACCACGGAAGAGTCGGCAACAATGTCGAAAGCTTGCTCACCCAGAGAGAATGCACTCGGTCAGGCCTAGATGCAGAAGACGGTGAGACGGTCAGTTAGCCAGGAAGCTCCTCCGAACAGTCGGGGGGACCCCACACGCCGACGAGCGACGATGCGGGGCAACAAAGGAGGATGGGCGTAACGTCACGTACCAGTGCCCAGCACGATGACATCGTATTCCTTTGCAATCTCATCCATGGTTGCGGCGAGAGAGGTGTGGTGGTTGTTATATTAAGGAAGGGTAGATCGAGTTTTGTTTTGGCAGAGGAGGGGGGGGGAAGGGGAAATGGGAACGGGGAGAAAAGTATGTTATGTTCACGTCTGGAGAAAGTAGTTGCGGTGTTGCAGGCGATGGGCGATGTAGGGGAGACATGGGACCGAAAATGCAGCAAAAGGAGGATCGAGTGGGGGGGGGAGAGCCACCTGCATTGCCGTGGATTGCTAGATTACTGGAATCACTTGAGTTATCCAGCGGTTTTGGAGGGGTTCATCAAGTGTGTCACTGGGGGCCTAGTGCCTGTGCTTGCCTAGGCCTGTCTGGCCCCAGTTCGTCGCCGGTGGCCCATGCAAGAGGTCCGCTCTCCGCCCGCTCTTCTGTGCTGGGCAATTTGCTCACCGCTAGCAGAGAAGACATGGACCGACCGAGTCCGCCTGAGGCAAGGCCAGGTACCTCGACCTCCGTCGACCTCGTCCTTTTCTTTGTGTGCTTCTGGCTTACTGTCGTATTTTGTATGTACTCGGTTGGCGGCGGTGTGATTGGGTTTGTCCCTGTTGGCAGGACCCAGCTTCCGCCCTTCCCATCCCGGTTCTGTAACATTATGCGAGTACACGCTTCGTACATTATCCAGTTTCCCTTTCTCATAATTATATGCAAGGCCAGCTGCTGTAGCACCTTTACCTGGTCCATGAAAAGCATTGGGGCTGTCACCTCGTGTGCAGTTTGTAGTGCTTCAATCGCAGGCTGCATGCATTTCTACAGCCGATGACGTGTAGGGGAATCGACGATTTGTTTTCTTTTTCTTTTTTGGACGGCTTCAGATGTTACGCCTAGCACACAAAATTCGTATCGTACAAGAGTCTATACATGTCTGGATACAATGATACATGGCTCCCCCTTTGTATATTCTCATGCCGGACGGGCAGAATACAGGTACTTGGTTGCTCAAAACATTGGTCTCGGCAGCCAAGACCTGACGGGCGTCCTTCGCGGCCGCCTAATCCCCCCCGACCCAGGCTTGTCCGGAGCCTCGGCGACTGGTAGATCGACCGCCGCGGCTTCACCCCCATCGGCCCGATATTTGTTACTCGTTGGGTCCTGAATGACCTCCGACAGAGGCTTGTAGACCTCTCCCTCGCCGGAGAGATCGATCTCAGGGTCCTCCTCCGCCAGCCTGCGCGCATCCTCCCAAACGTAGAAGCGCTCGGTCAGGACGTGCTTGATGGCCTTCATCGTCGTGACAACCTGCAACCGTATATATCAGCACTCGTCTCCCTGTTGCGTAGCAGCAGGGGATCACAAACCGTCTCGTCCCTCTCGTTGGCCTCGTAGGCGCCGAATCCAAGCCTGCGTCTCTCCCGCTCGCGATTCGTCGTCGAAATGCGGTTCCTCTCCTTCAGACAGACATACCACAGCGTGTGAAGGTCTTCCCAATCCTTCTTTCGCAGTTCTTCCACCGTCCATGGGCGGCCGTGGGACTGGTCCTCCTTGGGCGTCTGCATAAGCTTGTTCTTGCCGTAGAAGAAGCCCCAGAGCCCGTGGTTCGGGTCAACCACAACCTCGGGCTTGTAGTTCGCAGGTTTGGGAAGAGTCTCCCATGAGACAGAGAGCGGCTCACGGGGTCCAGTTCTCTTCATGGTACTGACACCTCGCAGGCGGTTGCTGTCGCGGGTCTTGCGCACCGATTGGGCGGCCGAGGTCGAGAAGCACGCCACTGCGGTTCGGGACTGCGCTGCCGTTGTCGACGTCGCGGGGAGCCATTGCCGGGTCTCTTGGAGTCGCAGTGCGCGACCTATCGATGGCCGCATCGCATTGGGGTTCGCCATCTCTGGCAATTAGGGTCGACGAGGCTGATGGTAAGGATCACGAATCCCTTTCTGAGAGCCCGAACTATTTCACCTGTTCAGAAATTTGGGCGAGTATCTATCCAATCAGGCATGAAATTGTAACGGCTGCGGGTGAACAACTTACCGGGTGGGTCTATGCCGAGCTTCAGCCACAGCTTGGGTAGGTCATGTGGCTATACGTATATTCGCGTGGCTGATCTACCTCTTTCAACATGCCTCCACATCTTTGGGTTACTCTGGACGGGGTTGTGATCTGGGGTTTTGTTTTTTCTCTGCCTTCTCTTTGCATTCCCTGCTTTCCATTATCTGGGCCTGGTGCCATGTAGGGCTCAGCGAGACGATTCGGGAGCCTTGTGTGGCTTCTATCTTGTGGTTGATGTCTGACGAGACGTTGAATTTTTGAAACTTTGTCAGCCATGGCTGGCTTAGCCGCCTCTGGTTACTCAATCTATGCAGTCTGCTACTTTATCCCTTGCCCCTCGCCGACATGAACCTAAGGACCTTGTCATTTTTGTGTTCGTGCTTGTTTCGGACAGCAGCTGCGATGCCACCATACAGACTGCAGTCATTCTGATTGCTAACTTACTGGTTATCCCAGGCCCGTACAACGGCAAGGAAGAGACATTGCTGCTCGCCAGCTTTACCGATCGAGTCCCATCCCTGTCGTTCGTTCTCTTCAAGTTCGAGATAGGGGTTCGTATTTGTTTACGACGGGGTGTTGTATTCTTTGTCTCTCATTATTGATTTTCTACGAGTGTTCACAAAATGTAAGCCCCTTGGTTCAGGCTACAAATGTAACACTTTCCAGCACATCTTTACTCATCTTATGTAGTACCACTAGACCAATGGCGGGCAGATCAGGTTTTAGTGAGGTGCGTGGCCGAGGACATGATCAGCGTCGAGCGCTTTAGCAAGCTGAACAAGAAGACAGTGAAGGGCGGGAGTTGTAATGCACCGCATCCGATGTCTCAGTTTCGGCCGTCGAATGGGTAGATCGAAAGACATGGAGCCAAAGTAGACATTGAACAAGAAAGACAAGGTAAACAACAATAAAACTATACAATCACTGCATGAGCTAACGAGAACTTGATCGGTAGTCGAAGGGCCTCTAAATTTCTCGACCATGTTATTGAACAGTAGTTGCTGAAGAGATGAATCATTCCCTTCACGAGAGAGGAAAGGTGGCCATGATCTCCAAATCGAGCATGAAGCCAAGTGTCCATCCGATCCGACGCATCGACAATGACCTGACTCAAATTGCCAACTTCTCACGATGGGGGAAAGATAGATCCACCCAGATCTTATTATCGTAGGCAGTCGCCAAGTCGCAGGTATCCAGAGGGAAATGACAGCAACGAGCACCACCGAACGAGTTGGTACTCTAACCACCTTGTCTGCTAAGGTATTGAAGCATGTGTTGACAAGGCAATGGATTCTCCGACACCTTACCGCTGTCCTTCGTCCCTCGGCCCCCATTTCAGTGCTGTGAAGAGCGCGAATTACGTCCCCACCTTGAGCTGAATTCTTCCAGTCGACCTTCTTATGAGCTCGCTCATATCCGCTAAACCTCACCCTCGAAGTCGCGAGATGGCCGTTCGCAAACCCTAACAGCTCTTGCTGCGTAGCAACGAAACCCTCGATCTTCGATTCGGCTATGGGATATCTCTAGGCAACACCTGATCAGATTATCCCGTGTTCTCCGTCAGTTCTTCGTTCGATCGGGTGGTAAAAATGCTGTCTCGCCTCCAATGTTTCGATGCCCAGACAGCTCGTCAACCACCCACCAAACTTGGCCCAGCGATCAGAGACCTCACCTTCTCAAGTGCATCCAAAACCCCCGCCGCATCGACCAACCGCTCCACGCTCCCCTCGCCAGGAGCTGAGATCCGCATCCTTGCCTCCACATCGTAAAACGCCGTTCAGCCCAGTTTCAACACCGCCCCTCTTTTGTCGGCGTGCGGTGATCCAGTAATAGGAGTGACTCGCATGTCGACCGGCATATTCGTCCATGTGCGCTAGACTTACTAGGACCGAAGGCGATGCCGTGAGCTGGTAGGGCCGAGACCATCTCTCCAGCCCCGCGACGTCTTTGCGTCAGCTTAGACATGGAAGGCCTATGTTGAAGGGCCCAAGATGAGCCGATATCTGCGGCGCGGCCCGCAACCCCAAAGCACTTCGTCAGCCGGGTGAGGTATTGGCGAAGATGAGCTCGGCCAGCTACACATGATGTTTGTCGCCACGTCTACAGGAGTAACACTCTATCTTAAATTGATATACAAAACTTCAGCAGATAATTAAATGGGAATACTCGGTGTCTTCCAGGTGACGAGGAAAGATAACTACGCTTAACATTGGACCGGGGGAGAGGGGGGGGTGTCCACTAATGGCACGCCCCTACTGCTGTCCAATCACTCCGTACCCTTTTCCAACATCCAGAATCCATCCGCGCAAAACTCTACCCACCACGCTCCTCGACAGTATTCACTCGGCTTCAGCCCAACGCTGAAAGGTGAGCCAAAACTCTTCCTAAAGACACCATTTGCTTGCCGTTTGTTCGCTCACGTGCTCACAGAGCCAAGTGATGCCATCCACCCCGTCCTGAAATTCGCATCCATCCGCCCACCTACCTGACTGACCTCTTCACCGAAATTCGCCCATCCATATATATCCCAGAGACCAGATGTTCAAGTAAGCTAAGGCCATCAGATCACCTCTCCCTCACATCTAAGTCTTGGCAACACCTACTTTATGGAGTCAAGACGCTCACTTAAAACCCTTTCCCCGGACAGAGCCTACAAGAACCTCTCCCCAAAGACCCGTCTGGGCGTCGGCGTCGTAGTCCTAGCCTGGGGCGCCGCCGGTCTTTACCTTTCTGACCAGGCTGAGGAGAAGTATCAGCCGACACCGGAAGAGAGGGCCGTTGTCGACAAGTATGTGCCCAAGGTCACCGTCGTCGACAGGTCCAAGGAGTAGCAGCCAGCAGAGTGAGCGTATGGGATATGGTCATCAGTCCCCGATTTGGGTTGAGAGAAGCAAACGAATGGAAGTGAGGCGTCATGGGAAGTTTCTTTGTCCATTAAGCCGCATGGGCACAAGCTCTCGCTTCCCTTCTCGGCAAAACAACATCAGGAAGTGTGTTACCGGCCAGGCCGGTTCGAGTCTTGAGTGACTGGTCAGACAAGAGAGGGAAGATCCCCCTTCTTCTTTTCCATAGCCAAATAATTTTTCTTAGATCTAGTCCTCAAACTCAGGTGCATGACTTCCATAGGTTGCAGAACGTTTGCTTGGCAGTGTGAATCGCTGCTGACGAGCTTGTCTTCATCGTTGGTGCAATAATGACGAGTAACACTCATTTTGAGACATATACTATTAGACTGGACCAGTCTAGCCGCGCGGACCGCTAAAGGAGTCATTATGAGCGAAAAGCCATGGATATCGTGACAACCTCATCGAGCCACCGTTGGTGCCACCCGAGAGCCTCCCAAGTTCTATCTGATCGCAGTCTAATGCAGTGCCAACTCCGCCTCCCCGTCTATCATTGCGTAAAACCGCCCGCCACAAGATGCATATCAGAACTAACCACCGTCGATTCGGCTTTGATGCAGTATGGAATCGATAATGCTTTTCCGCAAGCACATGAGTTGATGAGAACGGATCCGTGAGGATACAGTAAAACAAGAAAAGGAGAAAGAAAAAAATCAAAAACAAACGCCCACCAAATGCACTTGGTCTTTTTTTTTTTGTAATGTCAGAGCATGCCACCGCCCGCCGTGCCGATATCCGTTTGAACAGAAGGTATTCCTGGGTCCTCCACCACCGCCGGAAGAGGTTTAAAAAGTCGTGCCATGTCGAGTGTCAGGTTCGCCGCTCCAAAATCCTTGTCGATCTCTCCAACCGATCCCATTTCCTCGCCTCGTGTTGTCCCATCCGTCATCACCCAAGCCTTCACCGACTTGAGAAGTTGCATCACCTGCATGAACCGCGCGTCCGGATCCATCTGTAGCTCCGACGTTCTTGTGTACTTAAGGAGGTACTTCGCAAGCCAGTAGAAGTGAATACCGTCCCTGGAGAATCCATACCTGCGAGCATTCTTTGCCGATCCAGGTGGGAATTGTTTGATCATATCCGCGTCCCAGTTGGTTTTGAACTTTTGCAATGCCATGAGGAAGGTGTGATGAACGTGAGATGGAACGCCTTGGACGGCAGGATCAACAGGTGTACCTCTACCGCTGTTGCTGTTGCCGCCGCCGGCGTCCGATGATCCATTTGTCATCCAGTCGCTCATGGGAGGTGTCGCGTACCCCTTCATCACGGCACTGCCGTCCAACTGAGCTCGCCGGATCATGGACAGAATGGCGTGTATCAGAATGAATTTGCCGTAAAGGTTGGTTCTGCCTGGCTGAATCTGATACGAGCTGTGGAGCAATGTCTGGAGGGCATAACTCATTTCGGGCTGCTTGCTGCGTTGAGTCCCGTTGGGATTCTTTTGTCGTGCCAATTCCTCTCCGTGCAGGCCAAGGGCGTCCTCGCAATCCTTCTTCGTCCGTGCATCCCATGCCGCATCATCGGATGGCAGCGGAATGTGCATCTCAAGGCTGTCGATGTGAGAGCGGGCGTTGAAATAAAGTTCCATGGCGGAGTTGCAAAGGAAGATGATGTGCATGAGGCGTATCCGCTTTTCCTGTTCAACCCACACACCCCAATCGAATGTGGAGACATTCAAGTTCTGAGGGGTAAAGTTGCTCTGGTGCAGCGGACTGTAGAGGGGCATTCTGGTGGAGACCTCCAACAGACGAAGCTTGCGAGCCTGCCCCGTCATGGCTGGGAAGATCTCGCGAGCACTCTCGCGGTGTCGAGGGGTGCTGTTCCAAATCAGCAGAATCTGGAGCAGCATAACAGCTTGCAGCTCCTCAATATCGCGTTGATTTTGACTTGAGGCGCCAGCGCTAGCGTTTCCATTCTGCTGCTGTCCGCCCCCCGTTGAGGCCAGAAAGGGCACGTCTCGAACCAGTGCCGACTTGAGAAAGTTCATCATGTCGCGCACATGGTCTGGAGAGAGACGATCAGAATAGCAAGCTCCTATGCAGCACATACCGGCCAGCAAGCCAGTATAGGACTCCATGATGCGGAACGTGGGGGTATGTAGAATAGGAAAGTGGACGTGGAAGTGGGTGTACTTTTCCAAAAAGTCGCGTATGTTTTCGGCCGAGAAGTAAAGGTTAAAGCCGGCGCTTTCGTTGGTTATCGAGGAACCTGTAGGGTAAAAGAAGTTGAGGATCTGGTTGGAGAGTTGAGTGAAGGGGTCCTGGATCGATGGCGGCACGCCCCAGGTCGACAAGAAGAGGGATTCGGGGTGGTTTTGGTGGCCAGGAGCACCTTGTGTTCTTTCGGCGCCGGTATTAGGCTCGGGTTTGGTTGCGATCTGCGTCTGTCCAAGATTAGGGGGGAATTGATGATTTGCGTAGGTTTGTTGCGCACCAGCCTGGAACATTTGAGACCAATCAAGGCCCGATTGTTGGTTCGAGTTCGACCCGCCATACATGGACATTCCATTTTGACCCGGGGGCATATTGTAGTTTTGCATCTGTTGATTCATATTGGGCGTCATGGAGCTAGGGACATTGCCGTTGTATGCCTGCTCGAAGTTGCCACCTCGGCCAGAAGCATCCATGACAGATCCTGTCAAATCCCGTCTGTCTTGGTTACTGCCATTATCAAGCCTAGTCAGGCTGCTGGAGCGCGACAACTGACTCTGATCGTTTGCAAGGTTGCTCATTCCGTCCTGCACAGGCATCATACCGAAAGGCTGAACCATACCATCCGCAGGCATGTTACCAAGACCGTTGAGGTGGTTGAGACCGCCATCCTGACCAAGAGCCGCCTTCTGCGCGGCAGCGTTCTTCTTGACATGAGCCTGAGGGTGGGACAGGTGACTAGCACCAGTCGGGTTGCCTCTGCGAATGGAGCACTTCTGGAAGTGACGCTTGAGAATGTCACTGCGCGAGAAAGTGTCGCGACACAGCACGCACATGTAGGGGCGGTCGCCCGTGTCTGTTGATTTCAACTGTCAGCGAAAAGGGCTGTCGTCAATCGCAAAGCGGGTGAAGGGGGACACTTACGGCGCAAAAGGTGACGCTTCAGATGCTTGGCGTGAAGGTAGGTCTTGGTGCAGTGAGGGCACGGGAACTTGCCATCGGCGTCCTTGACCGGGATAACAGTGCTCTTAGTGTTTCCGGCGCCGGCGGGAGTAGCAGCAGGACGTCCGGGGGCACTGGGCAGGATGCCGCGACGACCCTGAGAGCCGACAACGTGGGTGGGCTGGTCGCTGTCACCAAGACCGCCAGGCATGACACCGCCGGGTCCGTAGGGAGAGTTCATACCGGGCTGGGGCATAACGCCGCCAGCAGGCATGGGGCGAAGGACGGGAGGAACGCGACCAGACGCAGGAGCGGGCGCGATGGGCTGGGGATGAGAAGAAGCCATCGTGGTCTGGGGCAGCATAGACTGAGTGCCGTAGCCCTGGGGCGGGGGAGGATACTGGCCCATTTGCTGGTACGGACCACCACGACCGGGCTGCTGCTGCTGCTGATGCTGCTGCTGCTGTTGCTGGGGGTAAGCGGGCATGTTGTTCTGCGAGCCCGGAGTGTTGGGAGTCGCGGGAGTGCGAGGCGTATGAGGGTTGCTGCCGTACATTTGGTTCATAGCGGCGGAAGTCTGCGGCTGCAAAGGCGGCAGAGTCTGGTGAGGCAGCGGGGAGTTGGTGTGCTGCAGTTGGTGAGGCGTGATGGCGGGGGGCGACGGGTAAGAGGCCGAGGTCGTGTTTATACCATTGGTAGGGTACTGGGAAGCGTCCATGCTATCCACTTACTTGTCTGTCGGCCTTTTGTCGAGACAAAGGCGCACAGAGCAGTTTGCTTGTTGCTAGTTCGAGACGCGTTCCTACGTCCTGTACGGGGACTCGTCGAAGGCCTCGTGGAAAAGTTTTGTGGGACGAGAGACAACAAAGCCGCTGACCCAGTCGAAGATGATGTTGCACGCGGAGAAGAGGAATACTCGAGTGCAAGTAAAAAGAGATTCTTCAGAATAAGCTTTCCGGCCGATTGATGATAGAGAGTCGCGAACCCAAAGAAGACAACACGCGAAGAAAGTGTTGTTTGTAAGGTGGACTTTTGGTTGTGGGATTGAGGCTCCAGTTGATCCCGTTTGGAGGTGGTTTTGGGGAGGGTCGGGAGTGGAGCAGATGGGGCTCGATCCTTTTTATTTTTTTCTCTGGCGCGTCGTTGTCTTCGGCAAGAGAAAAGCCTGTCAGGTACCTGGCGGTGCCGAGAGGGGGTCAGAGGGTGGGAAGGGCAAGAAAAAAGAGTGGCCTTGCCGGGGTGGGTGCCGAGGGTGTGCGAAGCAGGAACCGTTGAGCAGTGGTCACTCCGTCCAAAGAGGTGGAGAGCGGAGGGGGGAAAAACGGGAAGAAGTGGGTTTGGATGTCGCCCCTTCTGGAGGAGTGGAGACTGCGAGGTCTTTATGAAGGGCCTTTTTCGGAGAAAGTGTGGGAGGTTGGCCGTTGGTCGGAAACCCTGGTTGACGGATGATGGGTCGTAGGTGAAGGAAAGAAGTAGGATGGGGGTGGATTGGGATGGGTGGGTTATTTCTTTTTGTGCAAGGACTGTGTGAAGTACAGTGCCGCTCCGCCAAGGCAAGGTACTTTATTGTCAAGTAGGTAGACTTGAGGGGAAAAAAGGACAAGACAAGCCCTGACCCGAACAAGAAAGTTGGATACCGCCGATGTCCACGATCAAAGTATCAGCGAATGGTTCAAAATTTTCATGGGAGGGGGGGGGGGG
>PUHP01000772.1:0-19816 GCA_006783085.1 Colletotrichum shisoi | reverse complement strand
CCCCCCGCCTGTATTTTCAACCCATGACCGAGCAAAACGAAGACTAACACGAGACCTCAAGGCCTGTTGACTTGGATCTCCATCCTCATCTCCCACATCTTCTTCTGCCGTGCCCGCGACGTGCAGAGCATCGACCCGGCGTACATCCCCTACCGCGCCCCCTTGGGCATCTGGGGCTCCTACGCCGCCCTCGGCTTCCTCATCATCCTGACCCTGACCAAGGGCATCGAGGTCTTCGTCGGCACCTTTGACTACAAGAACTTCATCGTGCAGTACATCGGCATCCCCGTGTACCTCATCTGCATCTTCGGCTTCAAGATCCTCAAGAGGTCGAGCCGCGTCCACTCGACGACGGCCGACCTGCTGACGGGCGTGCCGCTCGAGACGGTGGCCGAGGAGAGGGCCGCGTTCGAGGCCGAGAGGAGGGAGAAGGAGGAGGCCTCCGGCAACAAGGGCGTGCTGGCCAAAGTCTACCGCAAGGGATTCGCATGGCTGTTCTGAGAGAGAGAGAGAGAGAGCGCGGGAGAGAGAGTGTGTGCGCGGAAGCGGCGTACGCTTCAACGAAAGAGCGTCTGCAATCTAATGAGATAATGTGATACCAAATCAACCCCAAGTCCGCACTTTTCTGTGGATTAGATCTTCAATAAAACTAGTAGAGATTTTTTCCATGCTTCATCTGCTGCTTTGTGTTCATCGATATGCCTTAGATGGGATGCTCAATCACAACTTTCTCCAGAGAGACGTCGCCGTGAGCTACCCTCTCGATCTCCTTGATGCCCGCCTCCCCCCTCCCTTTACTACCGTAACATTCGGATGCCGCGGAACCCTTTCGAGGGTGCTCAAGAGGTACGACATAACCTTGCGCGAGCGAACCGGGGACTCCGGGTCCTGGGGGCTCCCCGTGGCCCCCACGCTGCCTGCGGGCCGGTACGACGTGCAGAAGCCGAACGCCGGATCACTGGGGACGGGCAGCGTGCACGCGAGCTTTGAGAGAGACTCTCCAGGGACGCCCGCTGACAGGCTGCGACGCCACGAGGGCGGGCGAGGTCCGCCGAGGATCGACGCCGGGGCCCGCAAAGTCCGTGGCCGACGGTGTCGAAGGCGGTGGCCAACACGACCCCGAGCGCCTCCGCCGCGGCGCGGATATCCTCGGCCGCGACCGGGCTCTTGTAGCCGAAACAGCGCGTGGCCCCCCCAGCTTCTGGAGAGCGGCGTGGTTCTTGGGCGAGGCCGTTGCGAAGATGTGACCGAAGCCCGCGGCCTTGGCGAGCTGGATGGCCGCCACGCCGACGGTGCTGGCGAACTCGAAGCCCGTGATGTAGTAGTTCGGGCCGACGTGGAAAAAGTTGAGGTCACACAAGTTAACGCCCGAGTGACTGACCGAAACGAGGGCTTGCGACTTTTGCGGCTCGCGGGCCCCGGTGACTTGCTTAATGCAGAGCTTGCCATCGGCTCCAAGATAGATTGATCGGGCCATGTTTACTGATGTGTTTGTTGACGACGACAGGTGAATGGCGTTGCGTGATGCTACTTTGAGTAAGAAACCAAGACTAAGACCCTTGATGTATGCAACCAACACGGTTCAACATCATGTACCCCATGTTTATATACTCCGGCACATCTGATGCCGTCGTGATGCCTCGTGGAATCGAAAGCCAACAAGTTGTCCGTCCCGAATCGGGATTATGGCCGGGACAAGCAACGCAAACGCTCCGAAACGCTCCGAACGTTGGCACGACCACCCCGCGAATCCGGAGGACACGGAGTTAAGCGTCGAGAGGTCGGCGCCGGAGCCGAAGATTTCCTGTCATTTAAAGGCACGGGCTCACGTTTCCTGTGCGCTTGGCGAACCCTGAGAACAGAACGGGAGCAACCCGCCCCCCGGACCTGTCTCTGGAGAGGTCATTCTGCCACATCCAAGGCCAGACTTTGGGACTGACTCGCCAAGTTTCGGTGCTTGTATTGCGACTGGAGACGTTTTGTCGATCCATCGGGAACCTCATCTTAGTGCTACCCATGGCATTATCAGACCCTGATAATCATAAACGTGAATGACCAAGCTTTGACCCAAAAGCACGAGCAAAACCGCGGAGCAGAGTTCGACAACCAGAAATCTCCTCCCGCCCGGGTACCCATGGCCTTTCAAAAGTTCATTCTCGGGTTTACCGACCTCACGCTTCCTCCTGCCGACGTGACCGCTGTTTCCCTGGGCATATGATCGAAAAACGGCCTCCGAGCGATTTGGCTCGAGTTGAAGTCAGCCAGGCCCAAAGCTTGCCACGAGCCTCGCCATCCAGCGGGAAATGACGGGGCCCGCCCTTTCGTCTGATCGAGTGGCCGAAGTGACGAAAAAGTCTTGGCTGGCCAGACGAGTCGGGCAAGAGGCTGTCGAATATCAATACGGTCAATGGGGGGCGGGGGGGAGCCATGCGCCACCCCCGTCGCCCATCCACGAGGCGCAGCCCGGGTCTATCGACGGTATCTGGGTATCTATGCGGGGATCAGAGACTGAAGAAGCGAAGGAGCGACTGATCGTCGTGGCTGTGCGACCGTTTTCGTCTTGCTCTCGAGGTTGCGGTTGAGACCCTGGCGGACGAGCCAGGATGGCCATAACACGCCCGGCCCTTTCCCTCACCAAAAACGCTTGCAGCAGGGACGAAAGCCAGAGTGTCGATGGGCTGGCTGCTCGCCAGATATTACATCCCCATTACCGGCCGCGCCAGGCAGACGACATCAGATCCAAGGGGTGGTCCTCTCAGGCTCTCAGCTTTCCATCCCCATGGGTCCGCGTCGCCAAGGAGGCGCATCTCGCCCTGATTGTAGGGCTGCGCCGAGCCTATTCCGCGTCGAGACCAATAAAAGGCGAGTCGCTGCCTGGATTTGTATGGGAACTCATGGGTTCGACACGGTGCTGTGCCGCTGCTAGCGCGGGCGAATGAGTCGAGAGCTCCCGTTTTGCCAAGTCGTTAAAGGGAGGGTGGAATTGTAGAAAAAGAAGATGGGACATCTCCCTCCGAGCTCTATTGAACACTGCTAGACCAGTTTCTATTTATTCGAATTTTCTTACAATCAGGTCTGTGCAGTTCGGATCACTACACCGTCGAACCACTTCTCTCGATTCGTGTAAGCCAGACCCGTCGAATCTTCAAGTTATACTGTCCACGTTGGACAGCCAGCACCGCCCCGCACTTGACTCGCCAAGCCCGGCCGGGTAGACAGCTCGAGAAACGTGACAAATGAAAAAACCAGCAACCATGTCGGAACCGCAAGCATCGCAGCCGGCTCCGGAGGCGACTCCGGCGCCGCAGCCGCCTTCCGCCGAGATCCAGCCGCCCCCGCCAGCGTATGCGAAGGAGCCGCCGGCGACGACTACGGACGGCAGCAGACCCGCGCCCGCGACGGAAATGCCGACCAGCCCATCGCAGCCCGAGTAAGGCTCTTCGACTCCGCCAACGCCAGAACGAGACGGAAAACTGACCGACTCGTCACAGACGACAGCAGCAGCATACGACGACACCGGCCGGCCAAACGAGTGCCCCGGCGCCGGCGCCGGCGCTAGCCAACGTCACGCCACTGCACATGCTCGGCGACGAGCCGGCCTTCATCGACTGCCCTTTCTGTCAGACGAGGGCCATGACCAACATCAGTAAAGATGGCAGCGGCATGCAGATGTAAGACCCCCACCCCCCTCAAAACCCCCGCAGAAGTGAAGAAGGGAGAGACGAGACGGCTGACAACGCACGTCTTTCCAGGGTCGCCGGCGCGCTGTGCTGCCTCCTGTGCGTTTGTCTAACCTGCGTCCCCTGCATCGCGGGCTGGTTCGAGGACACGAACTACACCTGCGCCAACTGCCGCAAGACGGTCGCCACGAGGCCGTACGACGGGCCCATCCGCGTCTTCGGGCCCCAGCCGTACGGCGCCGTGCCGTCCCAGTACCAGAGCCCGCCGCCGCCGGTTGCCGAGAAGCAGCAGGCCGCGCACACTTGAGGCGGTGGGTGTCGGGGCGTAGATGGAGCCGGCGGGGATGTGACGCGAAGACTCGACGGACGAGATTGCGTGTTTGGGACGGTCGTGTTTTCGAGATTATACCCCCCTGACTTTTTTCTTTGGGGTTTTTTTTTTTTTACTTGTCGCCAGTTTTCTATTTTGTTGGTGCGTATGATGCGGAGGGCGGAGACGTAAGGGGAAGAAGCTAGCTAATCCCACATAGCGGTCGCATATGAAAAATGAACAAGGCAGCTAGCTAGGTATTTATAATCATTTTGTTGCCCACGGTGCTGAAAGGGGGTGCAACTCCTTTTTCGCACACCTCCGAAATCCCATACGGTTGCGTAGTGCGTAACTCATTCCCAGCATGACTGGGACGGAGACTATCATAAGAAGACGCAACGCATGTGCCTGCTGAACAGTCAAGCACGCCTAAGTGGGCCACACGCTACATTGTTGCGAAGCGCCGGGAAATCGCGGTATGCCTTCGGAGAAAAGACGCCGGTTTCTTGACATGCGATTCCCGCTTGCCCGGAGGGGGATACCCCACACTCACCGACCGCCGGTTCCCCACATCCGGCCGACTCGGACCCGACTGCCTTATTCCGCGTTACCGGTCCTCCGACACGTGGGCTCGCAATCACCAATACGACGAGGAGCCAGTAAGATACCCCAGCAACTAACTGGCAGTCCGTGCTGCCAACACACACACACACATACACACCCACACGACGAAAATCCGGACACTCCCCCACTCGCCTCTCCAACGACATTAAAGACCTCCCCCCCCTGACAGGAAGAAGACCAGTGTCTAAACACAATCCAATAGGAAGCATGCTAGACACCGAGACCTCCAATTCCACCATGCTTCCGTTAAATCTACCCCTCTTCCCGGCGATCCGCTGCGCGTCATCACCCATCGCCCCCCTCCGGCGGCATTACCATACACCAGCAGCACACCGCCTTGGCGAAGTAGCGAGTCGCGAACCAAAGGTGGCCGAGGGGAGGCGTAACGCTGGTTGCCGTTTTTCTTCGGACTCGCCCCTCTCCACCCCGCCACCGGGGGCAGAGCTGCCTCCCCAATAGCGCCGGTGTGCCGGAGATGGCGAGCTGCGGCCCTGTGTGGCGCTGGGGAGAAGGCGCTCTGGACCAAGGCGGGTGTTGCGCTCCTTATTGTCACGGAACCAAGCAATATGGGGCAAAATTTTCGAACAGGTGCTTCAATCCAAACAAAGTAGGCGTGTCATTTGAGCGATGAGGCTCTTTCTGCGAAAATGAGATCTAGCAGGTGGAGGAAGGAAAAGAAACAAGAAGAAGAAAAAGGTCATCCACAGCAAGAAATGGATTCCTCCACGCTATGCCAGTCTTTCCAAGACAACGCCCATCCTGCCCGCCGTTGGATGCGAAATCTAGAGTAGGTATCGACCAAGACAAGGGTGTAGCATATTGTTTAAACGCAGCAACAGAAGTAGTAAAAAGCAATGCCGGTCGTCAATCTATCATCATCATTCCATGGTACCGTCCATGGTCCATCGTGTCCGTATGTTCGTCGTGAAACGTCACTGCAAGTGCACGCTGGTATATATCCGCCCCGTCGTCCAGGATGCGGACGGCCGAACGCGACGTGTATCGCCACGAGTGGTGTTCGTGCTTAATTCTGAAAACGTATAATGAGTGCCGCTTGGGGGCGGCACAAAGGCCGTGACCCCATCCCCGTTCACGGGCTGGGGGTCGAATACTCCATGATCTCGATGGAGTAATACGGCAGCTCCTGCGCCAGGGTGCCGCTGTCGCAAAAGATAAAGGTGCCCTCGACCTCGCTCTCGGGTTCATCGAGCTCGTCGATGCGCGGGGGCGGGGGATCCTGGAACTGTAGGTGGATGAAGCTGCGGCGGTCGCCGACGCGGCGGCGGAGCCTACGGGCACTGGAGCCGACGGCATCCGGGTCGAGGGGCGTCCAGTCCTCGTGGTCTGAGTCGCTGCGCTCCGAGATGGTGCGCTTGCCGATACTTGAGCCGTGGGACCGGCGATTGCGCATCCGAAGCTCGCGCTGCGTGCGGACGAACTCGCGGTGCGCCGCCTCGTCCTCGTCCACGTCTTCCTCCGAGTCCTCGTCGGAGGAGCTCGAGAGGCCGCAGTTCAGGTCCCGCATCTTGCGCGTCAGGCCGGGCGGTAGCTCCTTAGGCGCCGGGGCCCGCGAGCGGGAGCGGGCCGAGGCCGGCGAGGAGAAGCCCGAGGGCGCGATGGCGCCCGTGCGGTCTTGGTCCATGGGGTCGAAATCAGACAGTTCTTCGAGGGTAAAATTGGCCTTGGGGGCGGTGGTGACGGCAGCGGCGGTAGAGGCAGCGGTATGGCTTTCATGGAAGGTTTCTTGGGTCGGAGGAGTGACGGCAGATTCGTCTTCCAAATCTGAATCGTCGTCCTCTTCGTCCTCTTCGTCCTCTTCGTCCTCTTCGTCCTCTTCGTCGTCCGATTCCTCTTCGGAATCGCCGTCGACGGCCATAGGAGCGGGCATCGGGGCCGGCGTAGGGGCATGCATCATGGCCGGAGCTTGAGGGTGAAGGCTCATTGGAACATCGTCGTCCACGTCAGTTGACTCGCCGTCATCGTCCGAGTCTTCTTCCTCTTCATCCTCGCTGTCTTCTTCGTCCTCCCCCTCCTCGTTATTCTCGCCGTGGTTAGATATCGCCTGCATGGGCTCGCCCCTCTCAGAGCCGGACTCGGATTCTGACTCGGACTCTGACTCGGAATGTGCCTCGTCTTCATCCGGCTCGGAGTCCTCGGACGAGGTGCGAGGCGACAACTGGGCGAAACGGTTCGAGGGCGTGAAGCTGAACTCATGAGGGTTGCCTGTGGGTTGGATGCCAGAGTCTTCCAGCTTAGACGAGCGGCTGGGGTGATGCCATGTCGGTAGGTGTCGTGCGGCGTACTTGCGATTGACGACGGGCGCGGCAGTCGTAGGGGTCTGAGGCGGTGAGTTGGGGCTCCCCAGAGGGCCCAGCATCATGCTGGGCGTTGTCGGCCGTGGTTTGCGAGGCATTGACAACAAAACCTGCGATAGGACAATAGGGAAGATCTGCAGAAGCGAGTCACTTGCCGTGCACTATCAGTGACCAGTGTAATGGTTCGTGGCCCGGCAGTATTTCCTCGTGGGAATGGTTGATCTTGTCGAGACTGCCTTTGGGTGCAGGACCAGATGTTGTCTCTCTCTTCTTCGGTCTTTCCAGGGGGGGAGGGAGCAATTTTGGCGGGTAAATGGACAGAGAGATCAGACCAGGTCCGTTCACTGTAAGGCAGTAAGTCGATTTAGCTGTTGATGTGATTGATGTGTGTTTATGTATGTTGTAGATGTGTGCGTGTTCGTGTGTGGAAGATGGTGAGTAGGGGGTGGCAGTAAGTCAAGGCGTCAACACCCAGAGCAGGAACCTCCGGTAAGGAGAAGAGGAGGATATTCGGCAGCAGATGTAGGTTGTCATGATAGATCTGGCGAGAAATGCGTGATGACTGAGCAGGACACGCGGCGGAGAAGCAATGCAACAATGCAACAACGCAACGGAGGTGGGGGAGGATGACCCTCTGAGGAATGGATGCAAAGTGCCAATGGCGGATGAAGGACTTCTCGAATCCGAATCGAGTTTCTAACCCAGTCAATCGGCCGACACTGACAGACGCGAGAGAGCGAGAGTGAGACCGGCAGTGAGACTGAGACTGAGAATGAGAGTGAGAGTGAGAGTGGAGAGTGGGGAGGAATGTTTCGGGGGAGGATGTGCGGGATCCCGGCAGTGGAGCCAATGAAAACCGGGCGGGCGGTGACGATAGGACGGCCTCTATCCTGGTGAGTCCTGGGGAGTCCTGGTTGCGACAAGGGGCAGCCTTGAGGAGGGGGGTGGCGGGTGAGAGAGAGAGAGAGAGAAAGTGAGTGAAGGTGAGAGGATTGCAGTGCCGAACGGCTGATGAGAGAGGAGGGCAGCAGTGGTGCAATGTGCACGCGAGGAGAAAAAGCAATGTCGACGTCGACGGAATGGTGAAAGACGCCCGAGACCGTAACTATTTCGCTCTGTTGCGGTATACTGTGGGGTTGGCGTTTTCGGGTGGAATGAACGGCCAGAAGAACGGACGGCCGGGAGGGGTATGCCGCTTTCTGATTCCTGGATCTGAAGTGTGGGATGTCCGGGCTATCGCGAGTGAGCGAGGGACGTCTCTGTTCGATCGGTTCGACTCGAGGAAGAAAGAGGGCGAGGGCGAAGGCGAGGCCGCTGGGCGTTGGGCGACTCCGTGATAGGTGGGGAGCAGTAGCCGATGGCGCGACTCGACTAGACAGTCCGGTCTTGGAGGTGGTTATGGCTGGGCTGGGCTGGCTGGCTGGCTGGCTGGCTGGCTGGGCTGACTGATGATAACCCCGTGAGTTCCCACAGGTCGACCGCCTGTGTACTGATAAGTCGAATAAGTGGATGGTCAGGTTGGAGGCAGACATATGTCAACGCCGAGAGGAAGGGAGGAGAAGGGGGGAAAAGGAAGAAGAAGGAAATTCTCCATTGTTGTTGTGTGGGATGGAGGAGAATTAAGAATGCAGACACAAGTGAGTGGGAGAGAAAAAAACAGAGTCGGAAAAAAAAGAAGAAGGCATTGCACATGTGCGCTGCGGCAGCTGTGGCCATGTCCTTCCTTCCTTCCTTGCTCGCTCATGCCTCATGCCTCAATCAATGCCTGCAGTGTATGCCTGCCATGTCATGCAGCAACAGACTCGTCAGACGAGCCCGCCCCTCCTCTCTCCCTCTCTCTCTCTTTCTATCTCAGTGTGGTTCTCGGTTCTTCCTACTTAGTAACCCTGGCTGCAACTCTCATCAGTATCTCCATCTTCCTATCAGAAGCAAAAAAAAAGTACCGTGTGGCACCCCTCCGTCCCCAGCGCTTGGGGGTTTGGCCGTAGGTCTCCTCTTTTGCGCATTCTCGCGGGGGCGCGGGTTGGACTTTGGGCAGCAATGCTCTAGGCCCCCGGTCCAACCCGTTTTGTAGTATCTTGAAAAAAAAAATCCGCATGTGTGCGCGCACTTGCGGGTACCGCAGCAGCGGACTCGACAGGCTGATCTGGGCTTGGCTGGGCTGGATTGGGTGTGTAACCGAAGCCGTTGCGTGACGGCGAGATGCAATGCGAGCAAAAGGAAGGGGAAGAGAAAGAGGGGTGATGGAGGGGTGATGGAGGGGTGTGTGTGTTTGTGTGTGTGAGTGTGAGTGTGTGGCTGGTTTGTTGCCAGTGACTTGAGCGTTTTTTTATTTTTATTTTTCTTTCCATTCATCATGGTAACATTTTACAAGTGTTTTAATGGCACAGAGTAGATCACGTTGGCTGTCATGATATTGACACCTCATCGTCCGCCGTGGAATGTTTGTTTCCACGCCGCGAGCCAGGTGTCGGCTCGTCCATGGACCAGCACCGCCTTGCCGTCTCTCGAGATGCTTCTCGTGGCTCTCGGGGACTGGACGAGGGATCTGACCGGTAAAGGCTACCCACCTCTCGCCTCTCGCCCGAGACAGTGACACAATGCCACGAATTGCAGGAGGAGATGAATAGGCCAGCCACAGACGGGCGACCAGCTGTGCCCATTGGACCGAAAGGCGTTGGCGGCTTAGACGGGAGACTGACTGGAAAGTCGATTGGCGTTGTGTAAGTAAGGCAGAAAGAAGAACAAAAATCGAGAGGGAGGGGCGTGATGCATGATGCATCGGCGTCATGCTCGTGGCCGGGTCGGATTTGTGGAGAAGACTGGCGCCGCACCGCCGTGAGAGGAGGAGAAGAAGGAGGAGAGGAAGGAGGAGAAAGAGGAGGAGGCGGTCAGGAATCAGGATGCACACCACCCGCGAATATTCGTCGTACTGTATCCGTACCCGTACTTTTCCCATGGTAGTTCGTTCCAGAAGCCCGTAAACACGAAGCCCGAAGCAGACTCGAGTAACACGGACGTCAAGGCCCGACGCGAAGCCGCCGGCGCTGCCCTTCCGTGATCCTTCAACATCCACGCGAGGAAATCCTGGTCATGACCGTTGGCGCCCGTGTCATACGCCACAGCCTGATGCTGGACTGGTAATTGAGAGAAAAAAAAAAGAAGAAGAAAAAGACTCTCTCGCAACGAGACCGGGGTGCCATGGGCTGGGCGTCGTTCCCTGCAGCCCAACGCTGACGGCCCCTCTTCTTAGCCTTTGCTCCCATTCCAAGCTGCCAGCTAGTGTTATCTCGTTTCAACCGCAAACGTCAACGAGACCTGCCTGTCCTGCTCCTCGCTCGATGCTCGAATTCGTCATTTTCCTTGACGAAATTTGTCCGCCTACAGCTAACTCCACGAAGCACTCTAGTAGAATAGCCCCGAGAGCGATGTGCATCCATCGCTGGGCTAACAGGAACGGCTCTGGGCCGTACCTCGACGGGAGAAACACCAAGATGAATGAGCCTCCATCCAAACACCAACACCACCTCATCTACCATCAGCCTACAACGTATTGTCTCATACATATCAACGAAAAAAAAAAAAAAAAGTGCACCATTCCCCTCCCTCTCGGATTAGGGCATGCCCCTTTCACGTACATAGTACCTGGTCAACCCTATGCACTGCATCGTCAACTCGCGCAAGTGTGCTTCGGGACGGAAAAGTTCGCGCCAGAGTGGGCGGCCCAAGGTCCCAGGGCCCCCGTTCATCTGCAGGTCCAGCGGACCTTTCCCGCAGGAAGACGAGCAGCGTCCAACTCCACATGTGGCCTGGCGTATGGGTGTTGGTGGTGGTGGTGTGTCGACGGGCCATGTTTGTTCGAGAAACCTTCTCCTTGCGGAAGGACGGGGACCCTCTACCTCTCTCTCTCTCTTCCTCTCTCTGTGTGTCTCGGGTTGAGGCTCTGTCAATTTGCTCGGCATGTTGGTCGCCGTTGGAGACAGGATGACGGAACGCGTCTCGGGTAGGTCACACTGGGCTGGTGACTGGGTTTTATGACGGTCGAGCGTCGGGGAGAAGAGTCTTGCAAATCGGCCAACACGACTTGATTGACGTCTTGACCGTCATCCATTTTCTGTCACTGGAGAGCATTTGATCATGGAGAACCGTCTTGGAAGTAATCGAACCCGCCTTTACTGTGTGTCTTCCATCCCATGCCATGCTGTTCTCCTACTTGAGGAGGCTCTTCAGTCTTGTTGCAAAATAGACGCAATGTCTCCAACATCCATTAATAAGAGGTCTCAAATTAGATCCACAGAAAAGAAGGCGCAAAAGGCGGAAAGCAAAACCATATCTCTTTACATTGCACATTTGTTTGCTGGAACAGCCAACAGGGTACTACACTTGTTCCAGCAGCGGCGGCAAAGCCTTCAAACATAAACTGGATGTTGCACCTTGCGATCTAGATACACAGGTACATCAGTTCAGACAGATCTTAGGTACCTTGGGAACGGACGCGTTTGCGACCAATCATTGCGGCATCCTGGACCCCCAGCCCCGCACGGAACTTTCCAGCTGCGCGCGTCCCGTCGCAACCTCACACACCACACATCTTCGCCATCTTCGTCAGCCTTTCCTCTCTCTCTCCCATCTCCATCAGCCTTTTCTTTCTTCTTCTTTCTATTTAACGCACAAGACGGACGATCTGCGTGCATCAGCTGTGGTTAAACCTTGTGGAATCACTGTCAACTTTGTTCCGATTTGTTCCAATCTCCCTTCTGTCGAAAAGCGTAGCCTGGGAGCTCCCACGAACCCCCCAACGAACCCCCCGATCTCTAAATCCCGACCGTGACTTCGACTGTGACTACGACCGTGACCACACTCGCAACCGCAACCGAACCCGTAGCAATGAACAACCAGGGCCAGCCTGGCCAGCCAAATCCCATGGCTGGCCAAGCCGTGCCTGGTGCGCGACAGACGCCCATGTACCGACCCGAGATGATGCGAAACCTCCCGATTCTCAACGATGAAGAGAAGGCCAAATATGAGAGGGGCCTCCGCCAACTGTGGAATCACTATGAGACGCATCCCGAAGAGTCTGCTCAGCATCAAGATGCCAAGAAGAAGATACAGGATTTTACCAAAATGCTGCTCAACAAGCTCCAGCAGAGGAGGATGCAGGTCCAGCAGCAGCAGCAGCAGCAGCAGCAACAGGCAGCCCAGCAGCAACAACAAAGCCAGCCCGCGCAGCCACCCGCTCCAGTGCAACCTGCCCAGCCCGCCCAGCCGCAACCACAACAACCGCAACCGCAACCGCAACAGCAACAGCCGGCTGCAGCAGCCAACCCAGGCACTGCCGGAGGTGTCACCATCAAGACGGAGCCCAAGACGGAGAACAACAACCCGTCTGCCACCGCAGAGCCTGCCCAAACCCCCACTCCAGCCCCGGCAGCTGTGCCGACTCCCACTGCGCCGCAACAAGCGCCGCAACAAGCGCCCCAGACGACGCAGTTCCCAGACCACATCCTCGCCCATATTAGACAGATGACCTTCAACCCGCCCCAGGGCATCCTCGACAAGGGGCAAGAGAGCGCCATCCGATGGTCCAATGACTACAAGGCCAAGTACCTGCGCGCCCTGATGCAGATGGACCAGCAGGGCAATCAGATGAAGAGGATCGACGTGCACATCAAGAACCAGCAGGAGAAGGGCGTGCTCGGTGCCGACGAACAGAAACAGCTCCAGATCCGAAGAGACCACGCCCAGAAGATGTACAACGAGGCTCACAGCTTTGTCACTAATTTCCGTAAGAGCCAGGAGGCCATCAACAAGGCAAGAGCGGCTGTGGCAGCTGCTGCCGCAGCGGGACAGACGGCGGCAAGCGCGGCAAGTGCGGCAAGTGCGAGTGCGGCAGGTGCGGCAGGTGCGAGTGCGGCAGGTGCGAGTGCGGCCGCGGCAGGTGCGAGTGCGGGTGCAGCAACGTCACGACCTCCTTCCCAGGCTTCGCAACAGCAACAACAACAACAACAGCAGCAGCAGCAGCCGCAGCAGCAGCAGCAAAATAGCTCGGCCATCGCGATATCTCAGCCTCCTTCAACGCAGTCTGGTGGTGTTCAGGCAAGCTCTGCTCCGACCGCGCAAAGCACCCCCGCTATGCAGAACGCCCAGAACCCCACGACTGCTGTCAACGCTGCCATCGAAGCAGCTAAGAATCAACAGATGACCAACGCCGCCGCTGGTCGAGGCACTCCTCCCCAGCAACAGCAACAGCTGCCTCCCCAACAGGCCCAGCAGCATCAACAACAACAGGCTCAACAGCAAGCCCAACAGCAACAACAGCAGCTTCAGCAACAACAGGCTCAGCAGCAGCAACAGCTTCACCAGCAGCAGCATTTCCAGCAGCAGCAGGCTCAGCAGCAGGCTCAGCAGCAGGCTCAGCAGCAGGCTCAGCAGCAGGCCCAGCAGCAGGCCCAGCAGCAGGCCCAGCAGCAGGCACAGCAGCAGGCAGCAGCTCAAGCTCAAGCCTCCACTCCCTCGGCCCAGACCCCGACTACTGCTACTCAACCTGCTCAAATACAACCCGGTATGGCGCAAGGCCAGCATCATCCTCCACCTGTCAACACCGCCATTGCTTCCGTTTCTGCAGGTGGGCTTCCTTCGGCAGGTACTCCCACCCAGCGCGTCGCCACTCCCCAAACAGCTGTCCCCCCCGGTCCCGGTCAAGCTTTAAGCCACTCGGCCGCCGTCTCTCGCGCCAACCAGCGCATGAACTCGCAGACCTCGGCCATGCCCTCTCAGCAGCAGCAGCAGCAGCAACAGCAGCAACAGCAGCAGCAGGCTACCGGTACTCCTGGCTCCGCCGGCGCTCACGCACAAGGTGTCATGGGATCCGGAGCCGTTCCGCAACAACAGCACGCCCATCCTACCCAACCGACCCAGACGCTACAGTCTAAGCTCCCCATTCCTAAGCAGCTCCCGGAGAAGGCGACTGCTGTTCCTCAGCCCGTCGCCATGGCTGGCGGTGCTGGCGCTGGTCGTCCTACCTACACAGGCGGTGGCGGCATTGCTGGGGGTGTTATGGGACAGCCAGCGATGGCTAAGATCCCCGCCTATGTCCACGAGGCCGAGGGTGACCATGTTCTGAGCAAGAAAAAGCTGGACGAGCTTGTTCGCCAGGTCTGCGGCGGCAACGCCGAGGGCCAGGAGATCAACATGCTGACCCCAGAGGTCGAAGAGGTAAGCAACCCTCAGGCTTGCCTTTCGCTTAGCTCCAATGAAATAACTGACAAAATGTACAGAGCGTCTTGGCCATGGCCGACAGCTTCGTCGACAGCGTCCTCGAGACGGCTTGCCGCAACGCCAAGGAGCGCGGCTCCAAGGTCCTCGAGATCCGCGACATCCAGCTCGTACTTGAGCGCACCTACAACATCCGCGTTCCGGGCTACTCGTCGGATGAGTTGCGCACCGTCCGCAAGATCCAGCCATCCAACGCCTGGATCACCAAAATGAGCGCCATCCAAGCTGCTAAAGTCACGTCTGGCAAGGGCGAGTAGGACCGACCCTCCGACACACCGCAGCCAGCGACGGCTAGAAAGCGCGCCCACCCGAAGCGGGCCTCGGCGAAGGACGTCCAGTCCAACCAGGGAGAGGACGCAGACGCAGATATTGATACGTCTCCGGCGAAATCGAAGACTCAGGCCCCTAAGCCTCGATCGCGCAAGAACCCCGCATCTTCCGCCAAGACGGCACTCGATCAAGCTCTTGCCCCAGCTCAGCCCACCAACCCTTACATGTTGCCGTACGCGCCCAGCGATGGTGGACAAAACAGTGGCTCGACAAGTGCAAGCCATGTCGAGATCAACTTGGTCAAGAAGTAGACAAACCCTGGCAGCAAGATGAATTTCGGCCAATGAATAAGCAAGGATTGGAATTCGCAGACTTTATCACGGGATGGGTTAGGATGCAGGATAGGGGCGTTTGGTAAGGTCATAGATAGCAGTTGTTCGATGGCATCACAGAAGTCGCGACTGTCATTGAGTCTGGCTCTTGGGTTTTCTATCTTATACCCAAATTGATACGACACGTCTCTCATTGCAACTCCCGACAAGTGACGTTGTTATCAGCAGTGTTAAACGGCCGTGTGTCGAGCCAGCAAAGAAAGGGTAGGCAAGCTGCCGCTGTCGGTCCGTCAGATTGGGCCGGCAAGCAAGGGAGAGAAGAAGGGCCGTCCGCTTTCAGCTGTGGGCTACAAATAAATATGCAAGTGGCGCTGGGTCGAAGGCCCTCATGAGATGAAGACAGACAATCAACATGTAAAGCGCAAACGTTTAATTGGAAATAAGATAAAAAGTAGCCCTAGGGGGGAGTCCGAGTTCGTGGGCAAGAAATAGAAACGGGACCGTCATTCGATTTACAGGCTGCATTTATTTTGGAACTTAGTAAATGGTAGCACTCTTCCAGAACGAAAGCTGAGTAATCGTGGAGGGGATCGTTGTGAACGGATTCATAATCCCTACTCAGAGTGCACAATTACACAAAAAAGGTACTGCAGTGCCGCAGCTGGCGGCCTGGCAGGCAGGCAGCATCGACAACGTCACTCCCACCGCCTGGAACACGTCCCCTCCCTAAAGCAATTGGGGGATTTGATCTACGCTTCCCAGCAGCCCCGGCAATCCCACTGGCTAATTGTGCGCACGTACCCGGTACCTCCGCCGCCACTGCCGCTCACGTGCCTTAGGTGGTGCTGAGCGGGTGCCTGACCCACATGAAGGTACCGTGACCTTGCGCCGGTTAGTGTGCTGGGAGAAGTAAGGTGCTTGCCCGCCGCCCTGAGCAGCGAGCAGACGCCAAAGGGCCCGGCCTGAGAGCAGCAAGAGTAACCTGAGCCTCAGGTATTCAATCTTTGAGAGCTCCCGTCGACGAACCTTCCTGCATCACGAGGCAAACAGCTACAATAGCAAACCCACTAACCCCCCAACCACATCAACGAAAGCCGAAGCCAAGTTCCCCTGTCCAGCCTGATTCTTTTCGAGGCCGTGTCACCTGACATTTCCTTCCGCTTCTCGCCCAACCGACACAGCAACCCGATTCGGGATTCCGCAACCTAGCCCAAGACACCTAAACCGTACCTGCTCCCCGGGCGCGACTCCACGATCGAATCCGGTTGCTGTCATCCCGAGCAGCACTCTGTACACTTCCCTTACTTACACACACACACTCACATACCGCCAACCGGTTGAGCAAATATGCCGGGCAAAACACCCTCGCGCAGCGGGAAGGATCCCCTCGAGAACGGCGTCCCCAACAGCAACAAGGACGCTGAGTCGAAGGACGCCAAGAGCAAGAGCAAGAAGGCGGCGAAGGACGGCGACGAGGAGATGACTGTCGTCGTTCCTCCCTCCAAGAAGGCAGCCGCCATCCCAGCGGATGCCGACGGCGACGTTGCGATGGGCGATGAGAACAATGCAGATGACGCAGAGGTCAAGGTCGACCCTGTGGTGCAGGCTGTGGCAGGTACGTGATGGGATGAGTGATAACGCCGGGCATGCGTGTGTTATTCTTCCAAACGGAATACATCACTAACGAGCTTGGCTTCTCTCACAGACATCAAGAGCAATTTCGCTCTGCTAGACCGTGCCGTCGCCCTCTTTGATGCCAGATTCTCCCTCCGAGCGTTGCGGTCCATCTCGACCATCCGCAAGCGCCTGACCCCCGATATCATTGCCCAGGCCATCGTCGAGACCTTCCCTGCAACCGTCACCTCCGGCAACGTTGCCAAGCAGCTCTTGATCGCCGTCGGCCGCGAAAATGTGCCCCTCGGCAAGTCCACCAGCCCCGAGATGGACGTCGACAGCGAGCCCGCCAAAGCCAAGAATGCCCCGAAGAAGGAGACCAAGGACGTCATCCCGGAGATTGACATCTTCCTCGGAATCCTCATACAGGTGTACCTCTACGACTCGAGGCAGTTCCAGCGCGGAGCCGACTTCTCCAAGCAGCTTTCGGACCGCATCCACACCCTCAACCGCCGCACATTAGACTCCCTCTCCGCCAAGGTCTACTTCTATTATTCAATGTTCTGCGAGAACCTCGCTCCCCAGGCCCCCTCTTCCCAGTCTCCGATCGTCGCCATCCGGCCGACTCTGCTGGCCGCCCTGCGCACCGCCGTGCTCCGCAAGGACATCGACACGCAAGCTTCGGTTATTGTGCTTCTGCTTCGCAGCTACCTGCTGACGTCCCACATTGCGCAAGCCGATTTGCTCGTTTCCCACACACAGTTCCCCGAGAACGCCGCCAACAATCAGGTCGCCCGCTTTCTATACTACCTAGGACGCATCCGCGCCATCCAACTCCGATACACCGAGGCACACGAGCACCTCACGGCCGCAACGAGAAAGGCGCCCTCCAGCGCCTGCGCCGTTGGCTTCTCCCAGACGGCCACCAAGCTTCTGTTGGTTGTTGAGCTGCTGATGGGTGACATCCCTGAGCGGTCCACCTTCCGCCAGCCCACTCTGGAGCTTTCTCTGCACCCGTACTTCCTCCTCGTCCAGGCCGTCCGCGTCGGCAAGGTCCAGAACTTTGAGACAATCATTGCGGACCACGCCGACACCTTCCGCCGGGATGGCACCTACAGCCTGATTCTGCGTCTGCGCCAGAACGTCATCAAAACGGGTATCCGCATGATGTCTCTGTCGTACTCCCGCATCTCGCTCCGCGACATCTGCATCCGCCTTGACCTCGGTAGCGAAGAGTCGGCCGAGTACATCGTCGCCAAGGCCATTCGCGATGGAGTCATCGAGGCTACCCTCGACCGCGAGCATGGTTACATGAAGAGCAAGGAGGTCGGCGATGTCTATGCTACGCGGGAGCCCGGCGAAGCCTTTCACGACAGAATCCGCGCGTGCTTGGCTCTGCACGACGAAAGTGTCAAGGTAAGTTGAACCCAACACATCACCACATTCTCTGAAACCCGACTAACAACACTACCCATAGGCTATGCGTTTCCCCATGAACCAACACCGCCTCGAGTTGAAGAACGCCCAGGAAGCGCGCGAGCGCGAGCGCGAGATGGCCAAGGAGATACAGGACGGAGATTTGGACGAGGACGACCTCGGCGGCGACTTTGAGGGAATGTAACAACGCTTATCGATACTTTTTCTGCTGTGTTACCAACAACAGTTTTGCCGATGCCCGACCGGCCTGCGTTACAACCTCGAACAAGCGGCCTGGAAACACGGCGGGACTACTTGATCTTGGGGTTTTCGATGAGGGGGCGGCGCTGGGAGGGGAAAGGGGCCTTGGGCAAATAATTCCGGGTGTGTGATAGACATCTTTTTCTTCCTTACGCGGGGCACGCATGCTGTGGTGTTTTACCAGTTGGCAGCGAGGAATTGGGATCCCCGTTATCCTAGGAGAGGGAGGATAGGGAGGCGGGGATTCTGTGATGGCGAGGCGTGTACGTCTGAGTTGAGCCAGGCCGCAGTCACATACGGCCCTGTGTACTAGATAACGCAAGACTTGGAGGGGGTTGCCCGATTCAGTATTGCTATTCTTCCGATTCCTGAGGTGCGTTTGTGAATGATATCGGACTGCTCTAATATTGATCCAGAGGAGTGAGTCCTGGGGACTCAAGTGGTCGACGGGACGCACGGTCTGTGGAGGCTGCTCGCAGCCCGCTGTAGCGTTCAGGCTCCTAATGCTGGAAGACAGACAATCCTGTCATCGTCGTTGAGCTGTTTCAGTGAGGGCGATCAAAACAATAGGGTGACAACTGACCAGCATAGCGCGCTAACGGCGATTGGAGTCGGTGTTCTATTGGGCGTCACTGTTGCTCATTGTTAATGAGCCGGTTTACCACAGGTTCATAGTAGCATTCAATATCCTACTTCCAGCCCACGAGGCTCCCGTCTCCCCCCCCCCCCCCCGATATCGACCCTAGGGAACACTGTCCAGGGGGTCCGTTGTTCAGGCCTTCATGCTCCTCTAACCATCCCCGGCCAGCAAGACCGCCGCCGCGAACACCAGCACGCAGGTGTTGGAAGACGCGCACCCAGACCCTCTCGACGAGTCCCTCCGCCGCGGCAGCGCGGCGGCAGCAGCTTCAGGGCCCAGACGCCGACGGCGGCAAAGAAGACGGCGGCGTCGGGCGTGGCGCCGGGGACGTCGAAGACGCGGGCCATGGCGGCGGGGGAGAGGAGGCCGTGGAGGCCGGTGCCGAGCATGCCGGTGCCGATCACGGCGGTGAGGATGTCGATGCCGCGCATATTGGGCGGTTCCTCTTTGGTTTTGCCGTCGGAGGCGGATGTACTGGTATCAGAGACGGGCAGGGTGAGAAGGGTTGCAAGTTGTTGTTAGTTTTGGATATAGAGGGATGGGGCATGTTAAGAAGGAGATAATATCACGCCGAGTGAATTGGTAAGACATCTGGCAGTCCAGCGTTCTCATGTAGAGAGTGAGTGCTCTGTCTATCCCCGCGAAGACGTGCGAGTCGGCGACACTCACATTCTCTTTCGTCCGGGGAGGCATCTTGTGTCACAGGAATATCCTCGTACATCAGAAGCTCCCTGAATCAGTCCTGTCACGTGCTCCTTCACGTACCTATATGTATATAACCAGCAGCATTTTGTTCCCTTCCTTATTTCTAGAATTAAGCATCTTTCTCCTATATTCTCCTATACCTTACTATATGCTCTAACTTATAATAGTTATAAGCCTAGTTTTACTTACTATTATGTATCTAATTTTAATTGTTAGATAATACCCTTCTATAAAGAGTATATCTTAACTAGTCTCCTATTTACTAATATATTAGACTAGATTACTATACTATTTAATATAGTTAAACTAACTAGTTAATATAACTAGCTAACCTAGTACTAAGCGCTAAAATCCTAATACTAAGGGTTAAGTAT
>PUHP01000771.1:0-19041 GCA_006783085.1 Colletotrichum shisoi | reverse complement strand
AGTAGAAAAATCAGGAAGGAATAGTAGAAAAATAGATAAATAGTAGTAGTTATAAGACTAAAATAGAGGATTAAATTAGATTAGAGGGATTATATAGCGAAACTATATAACTTATAAAAATAATTATTCTTACTTTTACTATATTTTTAAAAGATTTAGGCTAATTCTATTAATCTAGTATAAAAAAAGGTACTTTTTACTATAAAAAAAGTTACTAGTATTAGATTAGAATTAGTACTAGAATATAGGATTAATTTAGTTCTAAGGGAAAAGTAGGTAAGTAAGGGAAAAGTAGGGTAACGCCTAATACTAGTAAAAGTAGGGTAGTAACAACCTATACTTTTACCTTAGTAGGTATATAGGCTATAGTCTATCTTAGATTATATAAGCCTAGTTATACCTATAAAGTTATTACTAAATCTATAAGTAACCTTGTAGTAACTAACCTTTAGCTATCTATAATATTAAACTAATAGTAATTTAATTAACATATACTACAGGCTAGGAGTTTAGTATATAACGTACTATAAAGATATATAGTATCCCTAAAAGTACCCTATGCTATAGAATAAATAATTAACTACGCTATAACTATATCTAGCTCTAATAATATAAACTTAATTTAGTTAAAGAGAAAATACTTCTCTAACATATTATTNACGCCTATATATAACCAGCCTGGCCAGCCTATGCCTTCAGATAGATCCTTCCCTCCTTGAGCCACAGAAATACATTAAATACCCTATAGATAGGTCGTTCGATTGTGACCTCACAAGACCTGTGTGTTCTAACAACTTCTCTAACATATTATTAAGTAGGATTCTAAAGAATTGTCTTTATAACTTACTAGTATAGAAGATATAGTAAATCTTTTACTATAGACGTTGAATAAGACGCCTATTAAGAAGTATTAGGCTAAGAGGTTAATTAACTTATAGCTAACTCTAAAGACTAAATTTAATTATGTATATAATTATTAAAAGGTACTTTAAGAGGATGAAAAGGTTATTTCTAGGTAATTTATATTATTAGGTGATATAGTAGCTAAATATGGTATTAACTATAAGGATTTATATAACTTTAATAAGACTAGCTTTATAATAGGTGTTATTACTAGTTTAATAGTTATTATATATACTAATAGATGTAGAAAAGTAAAATCTATCTACCCTAGTAACTATAAATAGGCAATAGTTATTAAATATATTAATTTAGGGGGGTAGTATATCCTATCTTTTGTTATTATTTAGGGATCCTATTACCTTACTAACTAGTTAATAGAATTAGGCTTTCTAGGTAACCAAGTAATTAAACTAACTACTAATAAATAGACTAATACTAAAACTAGCTTAGACTAGATTAAGTATTTTAATAAGTATACCTTGGCTTACGCAAAAGGTATCTATTAGATACTTATAATTAACAAGTATAGGAGCTGTTTATTAGTTAAATTTAATAAATACTATAAGTAGAATAATATTATAATTATTAGTATGCCTTTATGTTTATCTTACTTACTCTAGCTATTAAATATGATACTTTACTTACCTTGTAAACGTATATAGAAGGATAAAATTAACTTATTTACTAAATACTTTATTAACTATATTATAAAGTCTAAGTTATTTATTACCTTCTATAAGGCTTATAATAAGATCTTTATAAGTAAAAATGTTAAATCGACCTTCTATAAAGCTAGTATTTTACTTTAGGATCTAAATTACATAATTAAGAAGCTTAATATACATATATAGATACCTATACCTCCGATAACAAACCTTTTAATACTACTAGCTTAGTAGTTATAAACGTCTTTTAACTACTATAAAGCACTTCTATAGTCTAACTTTATCAAAAGTTAGATTTTAGCCTGTTAGGGAAGCTTTTTAATACTAATAATTAAGGTAATTAACTAGCTAGTAAAGGGTATATAGGTAATAGTATACTTAATTATAATTTTAATAGATTACGTATACATACTTTAGGGTACTAATATAGTGCTTACAAAGCGCTAGAGAGTAAAAAAATATATATCTAGCTTAAAAGAGTACTTAGTATAGAAGAATCTTAGGTTATTCTAGAAGAAAAGGGTAAAAAGAAACGTCTAGTACCTTAATGTTATAGGCTTTACTATTGAAGATAAGCATAGCTGGAACCTACGTACAGAACAACCTTCTACTAGTAGCGACCTACCTAGTAGGCTACTACTTACCCCCCAGAGAGTAGCTAGACTATAGATTCTTCCTTCTTCCCCTCTTTAGTATAAATAGATTTATTTAAGGTACTCCTATTGTTAACTAATAACAGCTACGCCCCTTATACTTAAGAAGGTAATAAAGGGGGTCTATTAAAGAAGGGTTAGTTAGCTTAATAGCGTTATAGTATATATAGTAAGGTAGGCTATAATATATAAACGTATTTTAAAGATATAAAATTATTTAGTAATTTAGATGCTAATAAAAGCTAATTAAATTGTAATATTATAGTTATATAAACTTATAATATATTTAGAAGGTTTAAAACAGTATATTACTAACTTATATATATTACCAACTAGTAAAGTATATTTAATACTTTTTTATTATATTAAGAAGGAATCTTTAATTACCTATTCTACTTCTTTGAAATAATAATTAAGGGTACCTAAAATAAATATTATTACTATGACTATTAAACTTTTAATTAGTAAAGTATTAACCTTTAGTAGCTTTATTAGTAAAGAGTATATTACTTATAAAGTAGTAAAAGCTAATATTAATTATAATTAATATACGAAATACGACTTAAAGTTAACTATAAACATCTTTTTATATTAGTACTAAGATAAATAAAGTTAACATATAAGCTTGAATACTTTAGTAGGTATTGTATACTTAAAGCTAAAGTTAAAAAATAGTATTATAAATAGTAAAAAGGCCTTATTAGATAGTAATAAGCTTGTTAAGTATTACTTTAAGTACTTTTATTTTTGACTTGCCTAAGTTATTAATAATAATATAGTTTAAGGTAGTATTATACCATTTAGTAAAGTAGGCCTTATAGCTTTCTTTAGTTTTAAAGTATAACTTTATACAAGAAGATATTATATAAAAGTTAGTAAAGGCTTTGTAATTAAAAAGATAATCAAAAAAAGACTAAAGGCTTATTACAAAGTATAATAAAGAAGGTACTAGTAAAGTACTTTTAAAACATATTAGCTTTATAATTAGTATTATAAAGAACAAGTATTTTTAGGTTAAAAATATCATATATCCCTCTATTATATTTTATTTTACTTATATATAGCTTTCTACCCAAATAACCTACTTTAATAGAGCTATTTAATTATCAAAGGTAGGGTTAGATATAAAATAAAATAGGAGGGTATTTATTAATTAGTTTATTAGACGAAGTAAAAGAGATTTAGCATATTTATAGAAGAGGTTTTATTAACTAGTAGTAATAAGCTAGCCTTCTTAAATATTACTAGTTAGAGCCTTGTTATTGAAAAGGGTTTTAAATAATTAATATCTATTAGTAACTTTGTCTAAGTCGATATATAAAATTGTTTTTAGCTAATAATATTAATAACGTTCTTTATAATTTAACTTCTAGATTATCTTAATATATATACTTTTAGTATAAGGATTATTATGGTTAGAAAAGCTTTTAATAAAAGCTTCTTTAGGCTAAGCCTCAAAGTTTAATTAAAACTTTAATAATAAGTCTTACTTTATTAAGCCTTACTTAGTACAGTATTTAATAAGGAAGGTAATAATAAATACTACCTATAAAGGTATGTTATTAGCCTTTATTAAATTAAAAGAAGACTATCTCCCTAGTATATTAAAGTTAATATTCGTAAAGAGTTTTATAAGTATAAGAATAATATAATTAATATATACCTAAAGAGGAGGTAACAAGGGTATTATAAAGGCTTTAGCTATTATAATACAGGCATTTAAATAGGAAGTCTAACTATATCTTAAAGCTAGGTATATCCCCTACGCTAAGGCTACAGGGGCGTATATAAACATTAGATATCTAATAGCTAATTATTTAAAACCTATATAGTAATTACCCTATACCCTAATACTAATAATTAATACTTGATATTCATATAATAAAAAGAAAGTACTAGAAAAATAAGTAGTAAGAAGGTAAATAGGTAATTAAAGTATATGATAATTAATAATAATAAAGGATAAGAATAAGAATAATAAATTAAAACCTATTTTATATCTTATTTAGTTTCAAATAGTCTAATTAAATAAATGAAAGGCTTAATAAAAGGAATGAATTAAAATTAAGGTAATTTAAGCTACTAGATAAAGTTATTATTATTATTTATAGCTACTATTTATTTATGGTAGAATCTAAAGAAAGGCTTATAAAGTAGAGAAAAAGCTTTTAACTTGTTAAGTACTATTTACTTAAAGAAAGGGGAGTTTAGGTTACCTTATTATAAAGGCCTTAAGAAGGGCTAAGTTACTGTTTTTACTAGAGGTGAAGAAGGTAATAATAGTAAAGAGATTTAATTAAGGTAAAGTTACTACTAGAGGAAGACAAAAGTAAAGTTAATATTAGAGGTAAAGTTGATATTAATACAGGGGAATGAATAAAAGAAGTAAAGATCTTACTTATAATAAGAAAGTACTTTAGATAATAAATAATAATTAATTAACTAGCTTTGTAAAATCTAAAAAAGTGTTTATCATAGTTATATATAATAAATACTTTTTAGGCTAGTTATCTCTATTAGCTATTATAATATTAAGCTTAGCTACTAGGTTAATTCTTCTAAAACTCGAAAGTCATTATTAAAGCTTTAGGTACTTTCTATTAGATTAGTAGCTACCTAATTACTTACTAGTAATAGCTTTATTAGTATAAGGTTAATTAGCTAGGCTGTCTTTTAGCTAAGTAAATAAGAGGACCAGGGGAAATAATTAATTTATCTCTTTTATTTACTTTACTAATCTATAGTATGTAAGTAGTAACTTAAAAGGTTAACTACTAATTAGTATGAATATTATAGGTTACTTAAGTAAATAAGTACTTTGTAACGTAGGTAGGTATTTATAGATACTAGTATATAAAAGAGAGGATCTAATATCAAGGGTAGGAAAGATAAAGGCTATAACATAGCTACCTGGTAGACCTACTTTAATAGAGGTATACCTATATAATCTAATTAGCCTAGCTAGGCTAACGTCTCTACTTTCCTCTTAATAATATAATTAGTATTTCAATACTTAGTTATACTTATTATCCTAACTTACTAAAGTATCTTATTCCCTATATAATGGTATATTTAGAATACTTACTTATTTACTATAATCTAATAAATAATATATAAGCTATTTTCTATTAGTTTTTTTTATTTAGTAGCTTTGGTACTTTAAAACTTTTATTTTTCTATAAAGTGCTAGAGTAACTTATAGTCTAGAATCATATAAAATCGTTTTTTAGTACTTTCAAACCTTACTTCCAAAGCTTAAAAGTACTTTATTCTTACTTGAGGCTCTTTATTATATATTAAGTAGTTATATTATACTAAAGTAAGCTTTTATAAGTGAAGAAGTAAAGATTATTATTATTATTAAGCTACATAAAGGTATTACTACGTATGAATCTTATGTAATCTGTTTTTATAAAAGTAAGTAGTATGAAATTAAATATATAGAGAAATAGTATTATATAGAAGTACTTATAAAGCTTAGGAAGAGCTACTTATTATACTCTTAACTATATAAATAAGGTACTGTTCTTTATAAGTATATTAAGTAGTGTAATAGTATATTTAAAATTGTATGTAAATGTATAATAATAGTTCATTAATATTAAGAAACTGTATACTTCCTTGGTACTAGTGGGTATTAACTATTAATAAATACTATATACTTTCTTCAAGTTAGTAAAGCCTCTTCACTAACCTTAATGATAAAACTAATATATTTTACCTTTTTATAGTAAATTTACTTCTAGCTATATTAAACTTACTATATTAAAAGCTTAGAAAATATACTATACTTTATATCTATAATTTTTCTTAAATTTATTTAATAAGTTAAAACATTATTAAAGTAAGCTAAAATATAGTTGCTAAAAAACCTTTACAATATACTGTTAGTAAACTCTTCTTATAAAGCCAATTAATATATTAGTAACCTTAAAAGGGTAAATAAGCTCTTTAAAAATCTTTTAGTATATCTAAAATATAGTTTTTAGTTTATCCCTTTTTTTTCCATATATTTTATAAAAAGTAGCTATTATATCTACCTTTAGAAACTACTTTAGTAGTTTATTGTATTAAAAGGGTTTAAATATTAGTAGTAGAACGTAGTAATCTTTTATTATTATTATATTCAACACTTTATAGTTATAATAAAAGTATAGTTTACTACTTAGGTTTTATATAAAAAGTTGAAATATCCTAGCTATAAAGCTACTTACTTAAATAAATTCCTTATATAAAAAATCTCAAAGTATACTTTTTATTATAAAAAGCTTCTTACATAATATCCTATATAATAGTCCCTAAAATAATAATACTTCTTTATATATATATATATATATATATATATATATATAGTAAGCTAGTTATTATAGTAAGTTACCTATTTCTACCTACTCTCGAGCTACTGTTTAAGTAAATTGTGTAGTATTATATGAAATTAATTAAAACTACTTCTTGTCTTTTTTTTAAAAAGTTTTCTATACAACCTAATATTTTTATATATTATATTTAGTCTTACCATTAATCCTATATTTCTAACTGCATACTTTGTCTTTCTCTATATGAGCCCCCTTCTAATATACATTTTTTATCTTTAATATTAATAACCCCCTTCTCTACCTAAATTATCTCTACTTTAGCTATATTAAAGGACTTTCTAAGATATAGTTAAGTTTCTTAAGCTCTCTAATACTTACTTAGCATCTTATTTACTATATAAAGCTTAGAATACTTAGCTTTAATAAAATCTACTTTGTATACTAAATTATTAATACTTTCAGATTATAAGTTAACTATATTATATACATAAATTAAGAAGCTATAGTAAGAACTAGTAATCCCTTTCCTTTAATAATAAAAAGCTTTATATAGTTATTAGTATTATCGGTTACTATGGTAAACAAATATCTTATAAAGATAAGGTTATTTATAGATTTAGGTATATAGAAGGAAGGATCTAACTAAAGGGTAGTAGTTCACAAAGGCTGTCATATCGCTAGCTAGGTAGACCTACTCTTTTATAGCGGTAGATCCTTATAATTCAATTAGCCTAGCTAGGCTAATACCCCCGCTTTCCTATTAATAATCTAATTAATATTCTATTTTTAGTAATCCCTTAATCATTACTACTAGCGCTATGAAATTATACCTAAAGCTACCTATAAAATAACAAAATTACTAACTAGCTAAAATATAGTAAAAAACATAATAAAAGTAAAAGTATAATACTTTTTTACGAGGCTAAATTAACTATATAGCTACTTAGCTAGGGGAGGCTAATTAATTTAGTCCTTAAAGTAAATATCCTATTGCTATATCTATCCCTATATATTATATAAATCCCCCTGTTACCTATTGTCTCTATGTAACCTATCCCTCTATCTATATGTTAATTTTATTATTGCTTATAAGGCTCTTAAGGGCCGAGTTTAGTAATATCTTTATAAAGGCGTCTACTAGGTTATTAATACCTATAACTATACTATATATCTTAGAGGTACGTATACTATGTATTATATACTTTAACTTTACAGAGGAGAAGTAGATAGTGTTTCTTGTAATTATAAAGGTATTATTATTAACCTAGGCTTTATTAGTAAGGATAATAATAAACATAAGCTAGGATATATAGTTAACATTATTTCTAAAGGATCTATTAATAAAAATAAAAACCTTTATGGAAGTTAGGTTAACTAGTATAAAATTAAGGCTTTAATTAAAGTAATCTATCTACTACTAGAGGCGCTAATAAAGGCTCTTAGTATTATGAACTAAAGGATCTTATTATTGGGCTACAAAAAAAAGACTAAAATAGGATTTAAGTTAGTAGATTAATATAATATATATACTATAAGCCTATTATTTAATATACTTCTACTTTATGTTAGAGGCACTAATTAACACGAAAATAAGCTTAGTACCCTACTTGTTTTAGTAAAAGGTAAGGGTACTCCTATCTATTAAGCTTAAAGTACTACTTCTAAAGGTTAGAGGTTTTATTAAGGTAATGATCTTCTTTACCTTTACTATAAAGGTTACCTTTTTAAGCTACTCTTTCTCCTTATATATAAAGGCTTTATCTAAAAGGCTAAGGGTATTATTAGTTGATATACTAATAATCTTAAATTTATTACTTTTATTAAAGGACATTAGAAAGTATAGATTAAATAAGAAAGTCCTTATCTAACGCCTTGCCTTATAATAGCTATAGTATATTACCTACTAGTAGGTACTTACCTCTATCATACTATAGAAAGGCTTAAGAACTATTATAATAGTACCTAGTAGGTATAGGTAGTAAATCTAACTAGGTAAGTAGGTAAGTATAATCCTATTTAGGGTAGTCTAAGATTAGATATATACCTAAATAATACTATAGATCTAGATCTAGTATTTAGTTTTAATAAGTGCTAGGGTAAGAGTAAGAATTAATTATTAGGCTATTCTTTAGATTATAAGTAGCTATATAAGAATTAGCTTATTAGTTTAATATTATAGATTAGTAAAGGCTAGTTAGTATAAAGTTATTTATAGACTTGTAGATCTAGTAATAACTTTATAGTAGTATCTAGGCTTAGATTAACTAGAATAGAGTATAGGCTATACGCCTACTAAGGTAAAAGTATAGGCTAGGCGTTACCCTACTTATCCCTAGAACTAGATTAATCCTATATTCTAGCGCTAATTCTATTCTGATACTAGTAACTTTTTCTTTATAGCAAAAAGTACTCTTTTTTACGTTAGATTAATAGAACTAGCTTAATTCCTTTATAACCATAATAAAAATAAGAAGTATTATACTTTAATAAGTTATATAGTTTAGCTGTATAATCCCTTTTACTTTAATCAACTCTAATTCTTTAATTTAGTCTTTTATTCTCTAAATACCTTTATAACTACTACTATTTATCTTTCTTCCTACTATACCCCTAATTACTACCTTAGGTCCTATTAACCTATCCCTCTATTTATACTTTAAGGTTATTCATAGTAACTAGTTACTTAAGTACTTTATTTAGGTTTACCTTAGTTATAGCATTAGTAGGGTTATCCTGACTATTAATCTATCTAACCTCTGTTTACTCATTTTTTATATAATTATCTAAGGGCTATAATAGCTATTATAAGCCTCTTCTTATAGGTAGTCCTGAGCTTAATTAAGTACTTATATAGGGAGTATAAATTAGTATATATAATATTTATAAGTAAGGATATTTATAGCTTTTTTATAATTATAGCTATAGGAGTTAAGATAGTAATAGCTAAGTTAGTACTTATAACTATACTTTATACTTATAATACTAGTATATTTTTTATAACCCTTTTCGACTTTATTAAACTAAAGTAAACTATATTACTATTAATCTTAAAGGTACTCTCTTTATTCTTAACCTTCTTATTAGCTAATAAAATAATAAAGCTAATTTATAATGTTAAATTAGTCCTATTAGTAAAAAAGCTATTAATAAACATAAAGATCTTTACTATTCTAAAATCTAAAGAAATATAGTTAAATCCTTTATTAATTTATTCTTTTTACTACTTAATTTAGTAGTTAAGGGCTTTAATTTCTACTAAACTAGGTTCTTAGTATTATATTATAGTTAAGTAGTTAAAAGAAGCTTTAGGCTAGTAGACTAAGGTAATATATACTTCTTATGTATATTTTCTAACAAACTGAGTCATAGTAGTTAAGGATTTCAAATTTATAATTCATAGCTGTAACCTTTAACCCTACTACTTAAAAGTAACCTTTTTATTTTTATTAGTTAAGATAATACCTTAATTAGATATAAATATATTATTAGGTAAAAAGTATATTTTTAGCTTAGCTAAATGGTTAGCTTCTTTTCGTTTTAACTCTTTAAGGTTATAAAAAGTAATATTACTAATACTAAAAGTATTATTAGCTTATATCCTAATAATTCTAAAGTAAAGACTTTTACTTATAGTTAGTAATAAGTAGGGATTATAAGTAGTAGTCTTTTTTTAAGACTTTCTTTATAGTGGTTAAATTAATTAGCCTACTAATATGGTTCTACCTTTATAATACTATAAAATAGCTTTTTAAGTTTAAAAATACTCTTTTTTAGGTATTGATTATAAAGCTTATATAAAAGCTATATAAGGATTACTTAGCTAAGCTTTAAGGCTAAGTATATATAGACTTAAGTAATATTATATAACAAGGTAATAAATCTACATATTCTATCATGGGTAGTAAGTAAGGCTATTAGTAACTATTAACTAAATCTCTAAATAGTTAGTAATTATATTAAGATAGCCTACTTACCATTATCTATATAACCCTATATTACTAGTTAGGACTTTTTATAAGCCTTATTAGTTATTTTATCTTTTACTTTATAAATAATCTTTAACTTAAAGATTTAGATTCTTTTGTATTTAGTAGAGTTAAATAGGATAAAGTTAAAGACCCCTCCCTCTATTAATAAAGTTGTTAACTTTCTTTTAGGCTAACTATTTAAAGAGATTACTTAGTTTAGTAATAATACCTACTTTGTGTAGTTTTATAGAAAGATTATAATCTATAGCTTCCTTTGTAGTTGTAAAGGTAGAAGGAGTTTTATCAGGGCCTTTACTATATTAGGGCATCTTAATAAATACTTTGGATCTCTTAATATTATAGAGGTCCTTTTTGGTTACTTAATCTATTTTATTAACCTCAATCTTATTATCACTATACTTATCCTTATAAAAGGGTCTAACTATAGTAAATTTAAATTCTTATAGTCTATTAATATTAATAATATAGGTTTTATTTTAAATATTAATCAATTAATAAGGTCTTATCTATCTCTTTTTTTTACGCTAGATATAAAGCTAAGATCTAATTATAAGGTTCTTGATAGTTAAGGTATTTAGGCTATTACGCGTAGAAAGGGTATTATGAACTTATTACATTATGTAAATGTTTCTAATAGCTTTACTAGCTTTATAAATAGCCTTAATATATTATATAATATCTAGTAATAGTAGTAAGTTATTAGTTATCTAGGGGTATATACCAAAGACTAGGAGTATTAAAATAAGGCTATTAGGTCTAGTAGTATTATTAATAGACTTAACAGCGCCTTATAAGGTAGAATCTTAAAGGAGGGATAAGTACTTCTCTTAGATAATCTTATATACCTTATGTATAGTAGTATAATATCTTTTAACCTTTCTAACGCTATAGTAACTTTTAATAGGGATAATTTTAATATTAATTAATATAGCCTTAGCTTTATAGTAAGGTTTAGTAGTAATAAAGTTAATTTAATTAGGACGATTTTAGTACATATTAATTTATGTTAAGATTATCTTTATTAAGAGTTACTATAGTATTAGAAAGGTTAAAAGATACTACACTACTATACTTAGGATATATAAGATTATCTAAGAGGAGTACCTATCCCTCCCATATACTTCTACTCTATAAGGCACTATAAAGTCTATGAATAATACTACTAGACCTAATAGCGTTACTCTAACGCTTCTAGTCTTTAGTATATACTAATAACTCCTTACTATTACTAAGTATTATATAATATATTAAAGCTATTTATAAGGCTAGTAAAGCTATTGAAAAGATTAATATAAAGTAATGAGTTAGTAACAGTCTTACTATATATAATAGCCTAGATACCTTAACTATTAAGAACCTTATAACTAGATTTTAAGTATATATCTAGTATAAGAGAAAGCGATAGATAGAACTTTATTAACTAATTAATATTTATAATAAAACCTATACTATTAATATTAATAGACTATAAGAATTTAAATTTACTCTAGTTAAACCATTTTATAAGGAGGACTCTAGTAATAACAAGATTAAGGTTAATAAGATAAATTAGGTAACTACAAAGGACCTCTACAATATTAAGAGATCTAAGGTAGTCATCAAGATTCCCTACTGCAGTTGAAGCCTTAATTAAACTCCTTCTACCTTTATAACTATAAGGAAAGCTATAAATTACAACCCCCCTATAAAACTACGTAAGGTAGGTATTATTACTAAGCCTAGTAATCTTTTTAAAGAATTAACCTAATAGGAAGTTAATAACCTTATTAAAAGAGGGGCCTTTAACCTTTTACCCTTTAACCCTACTAAGCATGAAGGGATTTCGATCTTTAAGTTAAAGATTATTTATAGGGTTAAGGATAAGATAACTAATAAGGCTTATAAAAAGTTAAGACTAGTAATATAGGGCTATGCAGATAATAGTAAGTAAGCTATTTTAACGTAATTACTAACTATTTAGAGATCTAGTTAATAGCTACTAATAGCCCTTCTTACTACTCTTTATATCATACCTAGATTTAATATACAGTTATATAATATAACCTAGGTATATATATAATTAGCCTTAAAGGTTAACTAGATGATACTTATATACCTTATGTATAAGCTTTATAATAGATACCTAAAAGAGACTATTTTTAAACTCTTAAACCTGCCATATAGTATTATAGAGGTAGGAACGTATTAGTAGCCTAGTTACTTTCACTACTATAAACAAAGTCTTAAGATAGAGACTACTATTTATAACCTCTACCTACTATTAATAGTAAGTGAAAGCATTTACTTTAGTATTATTAGGATATAAACTAAAAATACCTTTAGTATGAGTAATGCTACCTTTAATACCTTCAAAAATTAAAGTTTAAAGAGCCTAACCTCCCAGCTAGGTTCGAGGTATACCTTTCTCCTAGGAATAACCTTATATTTAATAGAGGTATTATCTTATTTAATAAAAATAGAAAGGTTAGCCTTAAGTAAAAGGGTTAAGAGTTAATGCCATAGATTATAAATTGAAAATCCCTAACTACCATTACTAACTTTGTTAGAGAACGCACTTAAGGAGTGTATATTACCTTTGTCTACTAGCCTAAAGCATGCTTTAATTACTTAACTATTATATAGTATTAAAAGCCTAGTCTAGTAGAGATTAAAGCTCTTAACTACTACATTAAGTAGTAAAAGGAACTAATTAATAAGGGGCTTAACTATATTGTTTTAGATCTTATAATAATAAAGATCTTTCTCTTATTAATAAATCTTTTACTAATCATACTAATTTATCATTATCAATTAGTTATATTATTCTATTAGCTAATGAAAAGGTCAAAAAAAAAGAAAGTACCCTTAAGATTATTAGTAATATAGTTTATTATAGTTTAACAAAGTCTAAGAGAGTTCTAAGAAGTATACTAGCATTAGAGGTATATAGTATAGTTATAGGTACTAACTTAGCTCTTACTATCTTAACTACTATAGCTATAATTATAAGGAAGTTATCAATACCCTTACCTACTACTATTATATATGCTAATTTATACTCTCTATATCAGTACCTAGTTAAGCTTAGGATTACTTATAAGAAGAAGCTTATAATAGATATTATAGCCCGTAGATAATTATATAAAAGAAGTGAGCTAATAGAGGTTGGATAGATTAAAAAGAGAGATAACCCTACTAACGCTATAACTAAAGTAAACCTTAATAAAGTACTTCAGTAATTAGTTATAATAAATAACCATAAAGTATAAATAAAAGGTTAAGTTATTTAAATTTAATAGATAGTAATTTAAGAGATGTAGTAAGAAAGAAGATAAGTAGTAGTAGTTACAAGGCTGTTAAGAGGATAAGAGAAGATAAAAGACTGAAATAGAGGATTAAATTAAATTAAAGGGATTATTTAGCTAAAATATATAACCTGTAAGAATAATTACTTTCATTTTTATCACCTTTTTAAAGGATTTAGGCTAATTCTACTAATCTAGGGTAAAAAGAGGTATTTTTTACTGTAAAAAAAGGTTACTAGTATTAGATTAGAATTATCGCTAAAACATAGGGTTAGTCTAGTTCTAAGGGAAAAGTAGAGAGGTAAGCGATAAGTAGAGTAACGCCTAGCGCTAGTAAAAGTCAGGTAGTGATAGCCTATACTTTTACCTAAGTAAGCGTATAGCCTATAATCTATCTTAGCTAATATAAGCTTAGTTATACTTATAAAGTTATTACTAAATCTATAAATAACTTTAATATAAGTAAACTTTACTATTCTATAATACTAAACTAATACTTAGCCTTAGGTGTTTAATTACCAAATAGAAATAAGTAATTAATAAGGCTAAGTAATAAGGTAATATAACTAATAATACAGATCTAATAGAAGAATACTTAAATAATTGAGTTAGTAAATAGTAAATTAGTTAGCTAATTAATTAGGCTTTAGTATTTTAATATTTATAACTATTATCTATAGTGAGAAGTTAGGAATAGTAAAATTAATATTACTTATATGTCTTTAGTAAAGATAATAGTAAATAGATTAATAAAGACGCTACTAGTATAATCTTTTACTACCTTATGGTACTTATTAAATATAGTTAATTAAAGGAGAGACTTAAGGACAATAAACAATATAAATTAGCTATAGATAAAGAAAAGCTATGTAAAATAATAATAAGAAAGGTTGTATAGGATCTAACCAAGTAAGTACAGCTTTCTCTATAAGATAACCTAAAGGTTTAAAAATAACTAACCCTAAGCCTTAGAATATACCTAAAACATACGTAATTATTAACTACTATCCCTTTAATAACTAGACAACTTATATAGTTACGAAATACAATTCTAAAATTACCTTAATTAGGGCTATAATAATATACAATTACTAACTATAAAAGTTAACCTAAAGGGTTGTAAACTTAATTAAAAAGATAGTTATGAGATCTTAGCTTTATCTTTCTATTCTTGAAAGATAATTCTTATATGTAGTATGTAAAGGAATATATTAAACATAATGGTAAGTGACTAAGTACTAAAGCTAACTAGACATATAATATAACTTTACTAAGAGAGAGAGACTTAAACAATAATAAAAGCTAATAATCTAACTTAGCGAATAATCTAATCTAACTAACCTACATAATAATTTAATTAGTTATAGATTTATAAATAACTAGAAATTTATCTTTCTACCTTATCTAGGAATTAAACCTAGGAGCTAAGATTATAAGTTACTATCTTATATACTATCTAATAAGTAAGAGGTAAACCTATAATATTACCGACTCTAGCTTTAGTTATTTATAATTAGCTAAAATTAAATATATATTAGTAGGTATAAATATAATATAAAAGGTATGGAAAAAGTGGAAGTAGTTACTAATTTAGTTAGTTTAAATCTATAAATAGCTTTAGCCTAATAGGTTATATGAAAAATAGTAGCCTTAGGCTACCTATATAACAATAAAAACGTAGATCTAGAAGGTTAATATATAGCCTTACTTAGAAAATCTTAAAAACCTTAATAGAATAGATCTAGCTACTTACAAGTAGGTCTTTCTATATTAAAGAATTATTAGTTTAATAATATAGATAGTTAAAGGTTAGTTATTATTAAGTTAATTATAGATGTAGGAATAACCTTATGGGTATAACTAGGCTTATATAATCTAAGATAGACTGTAGCCTATACGCCTACTAAGGCGAAAGTATAGGGTATTACTACCTTACTTTTACTAGCGCTAGGCGGTACCCTACTTTTACCTTACTTACCTACTTTCCCTCTAGAACTAAATTAATTATATACTTTAGTACTAATTCTCATCTAATATTAGTGACTTTTTCTTTAAGATAAAAAGTACCCTTTCTATACATGATTAGTAGAGTTAGCCTAAATCCTCTAAGAATGTAATAAAAGTAAAAGTAATTATTCTTATAAGTTATATAGTTTAGCTATACAATTCCTTTAGTTTAATCTTCTATTCCAGTTTTATAACTACTACTATTTATCTTCCTTCTTACTATACCTCTATAGTTACTATATATTAGGTCTAATTAACCTAACCTTCTATTTATACCTTAAGGTTATTTATAGTAACTAGTTACTTAAGTACTTTGTTTAGACCTATTTTAGTTATAGTATTAGCTAGGTTATCCTTTTTTTTAATCTATCTAAGCTTTTTTAACTTCCGTCTCTTATATAATTATCTAAGGGCTATAATATCTATTAAAAGCCTCCTCTTATAAGTAGTCTTAAGGTTAACCAAGTACTTATATAAAGAGTATAAATTATTATATATAATAGTTATAAGTAAGGGTATTTATAACTTCTTTACAATCATACTTATAGTAGTTAAGATTGTAATAGCTAAGTTAGCGCTAGTAACTATACTATATACCTCTAACACTAGGATACTTTATATGACCCTTTCAGATTTAGTTAAGCTATAATAAATAACGTTACTATTAATCTTAAAGGTACCTTCTTTATTATTAACCTTGTTATTAGCTAATAGGATAATATAGCTAATCTATAATAATAGGTTAGTATTATTTATAAATGATCTGTAAATAAAAATAAAGACCCTTATGATTATAAGATTAAGGGGAATATAATTAAGGCGCCTATTAATTATCTCCTTCTACTATTTAACTGAGTAATTAAGGGCTTTAATTTCTACTAGACAAGGTGTTTAGTACTACGCTGTAGGTGAATAGTTAAAGGAGGCTTTAGGCTAGTAGATTAAGGCGATATATACTCCTTAAGCGCGTTCCCTAATGTAATTAGTAATAGTAGTTAGGGATTTTCAATCTATAATCTATAGCTTCAGCCCTTAGCCCTTTTACCTAAGGCTAACCCTTCTATCTTCATTAACTAAGATAATACCCTACATAAATATAAAGGTATTTCTAGGAGAAAGGTATACCTTTAGCTTAGCTAGGAGGTTAGCTTTAATTAGCTTTAATTATTTAAGGTTGTTAAAGGTAGTGTTACTAATACTAAAGCTGTTACTAGTTTGCATTCTAATAATTCTAAAGTAAGGGCTTTTTGCTGTAGTCAATAGTAGGTAGGGGTTATAAGTAGTAGTCTCTATCTAAAGACTTTCTCTATAGTAGTTAAAATAACCTACCGACTAGTATATTCCTACCTTTATAACACTATATAGTAGCTTTAGAAGTCTAATAATAGTCTCTTTTAGGTATCTATTATAAAGCTTACATCGAAGCTGTGTAAGGATTACCTAGTTAAGCTTTAAGGCTAATTGTATATAAGCCTAAGTAATATTACATAACTAGCTAACGAATCTAGGTATCTTACAAAGGGTTGTAAGTAAGGCTATTAGTAACTATTAACTAGATTTCTAAATAGTTAGTAATTACGTTAAGATAGCCTACTTACTATTATTAGTATATCTCTATATTACTAGAGTAGACTTCTTATAAGCCTTATTAGTTATGTTATCTTTAACCTTCTAGATAATCTTTAACTTGAACATTTAAATACCTTTATGCTTAGTAGGGTTAAAAGGTATAAAATTAAAAACTCCTTTATTAATAAGGTTATTAACCTTCTTTTAGGTAGATTCCTTAAATAGATTACTAGGTTTAGTTATAATTCCTAGCTTATGTGGTTTATAGTAAGGTTATAATCTATAGCTTCTTTTATAGTTATAAAGGTAGAGAAAGTACAGGTAATCTTAATAACTACCTTAGATATCTTAATATTGTAGAGGTTCTTCTTAGTTACTTAATTTATCTTATTAACCTTAACCTTATTATTACCAGAGTCCTCCTTATAGAAGGGCTTAACTATAGTAGATCTAAATTTTTATAGTCTATTAATATTAATAACGTAAGTCTTATTATTAATGTTAATTAGTTAATAGGGTCCTATTTATCCCTTTCTTTTACAATAGATGCGTTCCTATAATCTAATTGTAAGGTTCTTAATAGTTAAGGTATCTTGGCTATTACGCGTAGTAAGAGCGTTACTAACCTATTACTTTATATAGATCTTTCTAATAGCTTTACTAGCCTTATAAATAGCCTCAGTACGTTACGTAATGTCTAGTAATAGTAATGAGTTATTAGTTATTTAGGGATATACACTAAAGACTAGAAGTATTAAAATAAGGCTATTAGGTATAGTAGTATTATCAACGGACTTAATACCGCCTTATAGGGCGGAATTATAAGGGAGGGATAGGTACTTCTCTTAGATAATCTTATATACCTTATACATAGTAGCGTAATATCTCTTATCCTTTCTAACGCTATTGTAACTCTTAATAGGGATAATTTTAACGTCTATTAACATAGTCTTAGCCTTATAGCGAAATTTAGTAGTAGTAAAGTTCCGACTAGCATCTACAATAATCTAGTTAGGAGGGCTTTAATATATGTTAATTTAGTATAGCTAAAGGGCCTCCTATGTAGTCTTGACTGTAATATCCTTATGGAACCTTATAGTATTAAAGGCTATAGTAGAGTTAATAATATCAAGAACTAGTCTATTACCCTTAAAATATATTAGATTAATAATAATCTTATAGTTAAACGCGTAATCCTTAATGTCTTTAATAGTAAATTAAAAGTAGTAGAGGCTCTAGCTATAAAGTTCGTAGTATTAGTAGTACTTTGTTAATCTCTAGATAGCATTATAGTAGACTTCCTAGCCTACTTTACTAAGGAGCTTATAAAGTTAAGAAATAGAGGGATAGCTAAAGTATTAGTAAATACGCCTTAGCTTAACGTTAGTAATATAATTTCCTATAATAATAGACTTCTCTAGTAGGCTTAGGAGTATCTATAGGTAGCCCTATTTTCTTATAATAGGTATAGTAACGTTACCTTAGTAAAGGATATCCTTAAGGTTATTAAACTAGATCCTTAACTAGTCTATATTACGCAGGTAAAGGAGAAAAGGGGTATTAATAGGTATAATATAAAAGTTAATTAATCTAAGGGGGGTATTAATAGTAATAGTTCTAGGAGACTTAAGAGGCTAGCTACCGCTTAAGGTAAT
>PUHP01000770.1:0-19707 GCA_006783085.1 Colletotrichum shisoi | reverse complement strand
AACTAACTAGACTACCCTAGAATAGCTAGAGAAGGTCTTTATCCTAGGGACTATACCTAGCTAGCTAGGTACTACTAGACTACTTATCCTAGACGCCTATTATAGCTATATAACAACAGACTTTATGTAGTAATGCTTCTAGAACTAAATATATCTAGTCTATCTACTACTACACTCCTCTACTATCCTCTAGCTTCTAGATATATCTATCTTTAGCTTATTAAAGCAGGCCTATAGGAAGGGGGTTAGATCTATAGATAACTAGGTTAGTAATTTAACTATTACTAGCAAAAGGGTATTTCTAGACTATTATTTTAACGTACACAAAGAAGTAATAACAGCCTAGAATATTAGAAGTAGCTGGAAGTAGGCTAGGCTATAGCTAATCTCTATACAACACCCTCTATCTAACTCCCTAGTATCTAGGGTATTATCTAGCTAGCAGACTAGCTAGCCTACTAGCTAGTAATAGGATAAGGCTGTATCTATCATCCCATAGTCAACCCCTTATCAGTCTAATAATCTACAGCATTAATTACATCTACTCAACCAGCTAGGCAAGGATACGCTAGATACCTATACTATCCGTTACCTATCTAGAAAGGTGTAAAAGGGCTATAATAACCAGGTATCTAGACTAGCCTTTCTAGAGCAGCAAGTTAGTAAATTACAGGCCTAGTTAGATAGTTAGCAGTAGAACAAGAGGAAGAAGGTCCCTACATTACCTAACAGCACTTTTACCACTATATAGGATATCTAGAACGTAAAAAATCCAGCTGCTAGTAAAATAGATGATCCAGATGAATCCAGCGCATCCGAATTATCCAGCGAAGCCGAAAGTTGCGTATAGGTGGGCGGCAAGCCTGGGGAAATAAGTGGTGATAGTGATGGTGATGGTGGTGATGATGGTGGCTCGGATGTGGGGGTGGCTCGTAACTAGGGTGGTGTAGTTAATGAAGATCTTCACGATGACTCTATCTCGGTCTACTGTGAGCAGCCTCAAAGGGAGCATGATTTTGAACTCGTCTTTCCCTGGCATCGGCGAAGAAGCATCTTGTATTTATAACGCAACTGGGTTTGCTCTCCATGCATATTCGAGTTGAACCCGAGATGTCGATTTGAAGCCGGACATTGAATGCTCCTATTATTTCCAAGTCTGCAGTAGTGTAGAGGCGTGTTACAAACATTTACGGGGAATTTATGAAACTCGATTTTTGTTATAGGGGTTGTCAATGGCAGCCTGTTTGGATAATATTGTTCGTGGGCGACCACGGTTGATCTGGTTTGGGCTTGCTGTCGGCCATGCGTTGAACCCAAGATGCACCTCATTCCTATGATAAACTCCACAACCTCTGGTCTACATTGAAACAGGCTATACGTGGTATAACCCCCGTACTTATAGACGAAAACCTGATGCGAACCCTATGCAATCACTGCCGAAAGTGTACTCTGGGCAACGAACTGGCTTCTTCTCGGAGGGTCTTCCAGTATACTTAGGTTTCAATTTCCCCGCCCCACCGGCTACAGAGAGACATCATGAAGCTGACAAGTGACTCTTGAAACAGCCTCAACATCACCTATGCTCTCATCCTGCCATCCTACCACGCGCATTGAAGTGTCAAAAAAAATCAAATCGGCACATAAGGAAATGTCTACGTTGACGAGGACTCAGGTCCAAGAACCATAAAATTTGAATGACACAGGTGCCGTCAAGGTGTTACTATCGGGTAGTTAGCATCATCGCTCACACTGGACATGTCGCAAAATCTTCCGGGTACAAAGTCAACACTACCTCAGAATTTCCAGACATTTTTCCGGAGAAAGCTTGAACTGCTCCGGGTCATTTAGCGAGTGAATTTGTCAAGGAGAACATTCTCAGCGAAACCTTCAATCTGTCAGAATCATTCAGTGCGTTGCTGAGTCTCAAGTGAGAGGATCCCTGGGCCTCGAATCTCGATACCTTGACCACCTGGTGCCTATGAACAATCACACAACATAAGGCTAGATATCCATGGTTGTTCGGGTGCTTCTTCGACACACGAAACATGATCAGAGAGTTGATTCTGAAAGCTTTGTAGTTGCACCGATCTGTTATTAGGTTTGCTCGCACGGACATTGGTCAAGGGAGATTATTCGTGCACAGGATGTCATTCTTGTGAGCCCATCACTACTGTAGGTTCACGGGTTTCGACTATAGACATCGGATATTATAGGGCTAATGTGTATGCTTCAGCGAGAGCACAACTTTACAAATAATTTCTGGCCTGCTGAAGAGGTCCAGCTTCCCAACCCCGCAAGTTGTCCGTGTTCGTGAGCATCGCTAGGCGGAGATCCGGTAGACTTTCCGACGAACTGGCCCCATCTGCCCCTGACATGAGTCAAGTCTGGCAGAGTTCATAAAGCTTCGGCAACTAAACACAAAGAACCTTAACCGCGTCTCAGACATATTAGAAACGAGTCCCCCCGGAACATGCCAGGTTACTTAGGAATCTCTGGATCCCAGTGTCGTTCGACTACAGGGCCGCATGGCGGGCGGAATGCTTCCCGAGACGGAGACCGACTTAACTCTATGCCACAGATGGATGGATGCTCACCCTGAACTTGGATCATGCACCATCCTCGGACCGCTTCCCCTAGTGTAATGGCCAATGAAAGAGGTTTGAAGGGGTTTTACGCGATTCTTTCCGACTACCATGTGCTACGACTCAAGGCCACACGCGGCTCTTTCAGCTTAAAGATAAGCCTGCTTTCTCCGTCTGCTTTCTGTAGCCAGTCAGACTTCCACATCCTTCCGTTGAAGCATACGCCGATCACTACTTTCGTTCATTAACATGTCTCGCCCTTTGAAATCGACCGGTCCGCTTCTTCTGATGGCGGCGGGCGTCGTCAGCGCTGCCACATGCCCAATCCAGTTCGACGGGAGAATCCCCTCGAGCTTCACTCCGGCCGACTTTGACACAACCGCTAGCCCATTCAACACTGCTTTTGTCTTCGGCAAGGGGCTCAAGGCCAGTGACGTAGTTACCATCCCAAAGGGCTTGTCATCCCTTGTAAGTTGTTTCTTGCTACCGCTCGATTGGTCATCTCTGCTTACAACCTTACCAGCTTGACGGCCCAGCAAATAAGCCCTTCCAGGTCAACATCGACGACAGATCAATCTTCGCCCCATCGGAGACGAACCTCCAAACCGGCTTCCGACGGGCGGAGATGCTGCCCATCAGCAACAACGGCACCGACCCGTCGACGAGCGGTATCAAAACCTTGCACTGGAGCATGATGAAAGACCCGGCGCGACCGCTCAACCTGACGCACGAGTATCAGATGGTCTTCTTGGAGAGCTCCGAGTTCAGCTCGAACCAGTTTGCCCTCAAGTACGGCGACCTCATCGGCATCCACCCGGCGGACCCTGACGTGCTGCACCTATTTGGGAACTCCAACACCAACCCCTCGCCGGAGCTGTTCAAGACAAAGTTCACCGAGGGCGTTTTCCACAATTTTGCGCTGACTCTGGACTTTGGGAAGAAGTAAGATATGACGAAAGACTCATGTGCCGACAGGGTTGAAACTTGCGCTGACGATGTTGTCCCCCCCAGCTTGACCCAGGTGTTCTACTCCCAGGGGTCTGATCCTCTCGTCGCCCGGGGCAAGCCGATCGTGAACGACATCCAGGGACGGGGGCAGTATCACTTTGGCGTTCTGAAGAAGTCGGTCGGCTCCACGGGCGACCTGACCAAGTCGGGTTTCCACGAGTCCGGCATCAACGAGGGCATCATCTTTGGCAGTATCCTCCTGGAGGATAGCGCAGACGGCTGCGTGACCTTGTCTCTCTAGGCTCAATTTCAAATGCGCGATGACCGGACTTTCGGCCTTTGGATCCGTCTTTGTACAGTAAAACAACCAAAAAAACACGTGGGCTCCAGCCGGGCACGGCTGGAAACGTGAGAGTTATCATGAGTTACGTCGCCGGGACAAAGTAATAAATAGAAATATGCCGTTCCCGAACAGATCTTAACTCCTGACACCAACAATACAGACCAGGAAAAAAAAAACCGAGAATTCCTTCACCATAGAACAGACTTCCAGAGACACCTCAAATCTTCCACTTCAAGTCCTCCAAGACCTCCCGCGCGGCCCTCTGGCCCGCGAAGACGGCGCCCTCCATGTACCCGTAGTGCTTCGTCGACGTCTCCGTGCCGGCCCAGTGTATCGCGCCGACGGGCTTCCGCAGCCACTCGCCCAGCAGTGTCCACATGCCCGGCGCGGGCGTCGCCATCGGGCAGCCGGCGGACCACTCCTCCTCCATCATCATGTTGTGGTAAAAGAAGTCGTCCGGGTCGAGCGCCTCCGGGCCGAAGGCGGCGGCGAACCCGGCCAGCGCGACGTGCCGCCGCTGCTCGGCGCCGAAGCCGACGAACTCGCGCGTCCTGGTGCCGGCGATGAAGCCCACGAGCTTGGCCGGGTACCCGGACGGCGGGGTCGCGTCGTAGGTGACGCCGAGGAAGCCCGTCGGGTTCGTGCTCTCGCCCGTCAGGCCCTTGTCGCGCCAGAAGGGCGTCTTGTACGTGGCGTAGACTTTCGAGAAGGCGCCCATGGGCATGTTCTGCAGCAGCGTGACCTTCTCCACGGGCAGCCGCGGCGAGAAGTCGATCTTGAGCACATGGGGGGGCGGGACGGCGAGGATGACACGGCGCGCGCGGTACTCGCCCTTGTCCGTCCGGATCGTCGCCAGGGTCTCGGCCCTCGTGATGCCGCGGACGGGCTCCCCGAGGCGGACGACGTCGTCGCCGAGGCGCTCGCGCAGCTTGTCGGCGATGGCCTGGCCGCCGCCCGTGACGAGGTGGTGCTGGGCGCCGTTCTCGGAGCTGAGGGCGGACGTGAAGCCGGCGGCGGCGCGGAAGAAGAAGAGGGCGTGCAGCATCGAGACGCACGACGTGTTCTGACCGAGGGTCGCCTCGAACGCCAGGCTGCCCATGTCGATGGTCGCCTGCGTCCAGGCGCCCTTCCTCAGCCACTCGTGGACCGTGACGCGGTCGAGCTCCTCGGCGCCGGGGGTGCGCCACGGCTCGTCGACGTCGACGCTCTCGCACAGCTTCTCGAACCGGCGCACAAACAGGCCCACGTCGAGGACCTCCCACGGCCGCATCGGCGGGATGAGACCGCGGTACCCGCGCGCCTTGCCCCGGTACGCCAGGACGGTCTTGCCGCCCGTCGGCGGCGTGAAGAGCGGCACGTCGAACTCCTCGGCCAGTGCGTACATCAGGTCCTGCTGGTCGCCGAGGAAAGATGCGCCGACGTCCCAGTAGTCGCCGTTGTCGAGGGGTATCGTCCTGGCGCGCCCGCCGACGCGGTTTCGGGCTTCCAGTACCAAGACGTTCTTGCCCGAGTCCTTGAGGAGTCTTGCCGCGGCGAGGCCGGAGTAGCCCGCGCCGACGACGACGCAGTCGTATGTGTGCGTCTTTTCCGTCGGTGAGTCGTTCATTCTTGTGTCGTGATGGATTTCGAGCCTTGTGTTGGACGGTAGTAGAGCGGCGTAGTATAGAGCGGTGTCTACGAGAACGAACAAGTCAGCACATGACTTGGGATAAAATCACTCCGTCGTCAGAGTATCGCCAGGGACTTATCAAGTCATCAGCGGGAGGACCGTCTTGCGGCCGACAGACAAGATTTGAAGGGCGCCCAGCCACATCTCGACCGGGCCCAATCATGATTCATCAACGCCTCGTAATCTCCCTTGCCATCCTTTGTCCGCCTTCGCCTTGTCCCAGAAACACCGTCCAAAGCTGCAAAGCCGGAAAGCACGTCCTCGGGGCTGAGCCAGGGTTCTGCTTGGTGTACAGCCGTGGCGTTCGCTAGGCATGGCCCATTGGGGACGTTCAAGTGTCTCTCGCAAGGTTGATTGGGTACGGGAGCGGTTCCGGGAGGCCCTCGTGGCGCCAGGGCTAAGCAACGACAATTGTTGGTACGCCTTTTGACCAGACTAGCGTCAAGGACAGAAAGACGCATGTAGGGCTGATGGCCAAAGGCATCATGTTCGGGATCTTCCGAATTCGGCTTCACTGTCCTCTTAGGCTCTGGCTTGGACAACTTGCCAACACATCGGCATTCCTTGGCCCTGACACTCGAGTAATTCGATTCCACCATTATGGCTCGAGGTAAGTCACGTACTGCGCAAATCTGAAAACGTAGAACCCAATGTCTATACTAGCTGTCTTGAACTTTCGAGTTCATGTTTCATTATTTCCACATCTTGTACATCTCAATGTTCACATGTTGATGACACCCGTTTCAAAGAGCTACTCAACTGCTCTGAGCTCACTTCATATGAAAGGCCGATCAATGCATCCCGAGTATACTCTGGCAACTTGTAGCTTGACTCTCAGCAACTCCAGATGCGTCCAAGATGAAGCGGTGCCGATCCAGTAAACGCCAACCGGATTGTCGTTCCGGTTCCCTGCTGTAGATTTCCCGGTAGTTCTACGAGAGCCATCAGTCACGGCGTCACTTCCGTCCATCCACTGGATATGGGGACTCACCTAACCCAAGTAAGTTGCCTCGCTTCTAGCCTCAGCAGTGCTGGGAGGCTTACGGCCATCCCAGACTTTTGGGCAGCGCCAGTTCTCCAAGCAGTCCCCGGCCTGAGTCCCTCACTCGTAAGGGTGCGGAACGGAGGTAGGGTTGATTACGGGCCACGTGGGCATCGGCGGGTTCACCGTGTCCGACGAGTCGATCGCAGGCACGTTGGCCTCGCCGTGCGTCCTCAGCCGGCACCGCATCGCGGCGTTGCGGATGCAGCCCTGGCGGCACCCGGGCACGTTGCCCTTCCGCACGGCTGCGCAGCTGCCGAAGCAGCGCCAGAAGAGCCGGTCCTGGTACCACGGCTTGTCGAGGCAGGGGCCCCTGTACACGTAGTCGTCGATGGCTGGGTTCGGCTCCCAGGGCACGCCTATGCCGATCCGGGCGGGCCGGTGCTTCTTCAGGGGCAGCCTGCCGAGCGAGTGCGTGTCGACCTTGTTGGGGTCAGCCTGCGGGAACGGGTTGGGGCCCGGGAACGGTTCCTCCTCGATGTCCGACTGCCGGCGGCGGTTCATGTGCTCCGTTGCCCCTTCTTGCGCCTGCTGCCAATCCCTCCTTCTGCGCTGGGAGGCGGCGCCGCAGTCGAGTTTGCAACGCCGGACTTGGGGATGGAACTTGGGGAGGGAGGCGTCGCACATCGTGAGGCAGGCTTCTTCGTGCTCGTCCACGACCGTTTTCGTGGGAGTCGTCGGGATCAGAGGATCGGCCGTACCGTTGGCGACAGGGAGGACCCCGGGATCGTGAGCAGCCGGGGGACCGGAGCTGGGATTCGTGATGGGAGATGCTGGCGCCGCCGAGACCATGAGAGTGGCGAGGGCCAGAAGCGTGAGCTTCATGATGGGTAGGTGTCTGCGTCGTGGAGTTGGAAGAGAAAAGGATAGCGAAAAAGGGGAGGGGGAAGTGAAAGGCATCTCATCAGATCAGAAGTGTTTTCCGTTTGGACATGTGTGTCCAACCAGTATCCAGGAAACCTGGCTGTCTTGAAAGCCCACCTCGGTGTAGGCCTCCAAGTCGGCGATGTAGCTAGCATCTTGAACTTTGTTTGGTGGTTCAGTAGCACAAGGTCGAGAGTCCTTCTCCGTCTCCAGCAAGCTTGCCCCTTTCTGTAACCTTAAACTGATTGGGAATTGGCCAGATTTCTCGCCTCAAGGGCGTTATCATACGTCGACTCGCCGCGCCAAGCATGATGGTGGTCGGATGGTTGCGTTTGCACTGCAGAGAGAAGCCGGGTCTTGTGACTCGCGTCGATCGAGTTTACGGAAGGGATTTTTGTCAGACGCGCACCATGAGAAGTGGGCAGTCGATTTCACACAGGTTGCCTCCGGAATGACTCACACAGTGAGTTGACGAAGATAGTTTTAGGAAACAGAGTTGGACACTTCTTCGGTCTGGTTGCCATCAGACGCAATGGTTCCCCCCCCCCACCACAAGAGAAACTTCCTCGGCCATCAGTGTTCAATGACCGAGGTGTCTATCGTACAATTGTTCAAGATGTCGTCGTGCTCCAGGTCATTGGCCTTGGTATAGCCAGGTCCTATCCCACAATCGATTTCTCACCAGACCCCCCATGCGTTGTATATAGTCAACCCGATCCATCTACTTGTCGTTCATCTCTTCGTCCTCGTCGTCCTCTTCAGCCTCATCATCGTCATCGTCATCGTCACTCGACCCCGAGCCTTCACTCTCACCCTCACTGCCGGGATCGTAGTCTTCTTCGTCTTCATCTTCGTCTTCCTGGAGAGCCTGCTCCGCCTCGAGATGGGCCTTCTCTAGCTCCGTCATGCCGTTGGCATCGGTGTCGCCGTTGGCACCAGCCTCGGCATCCGCACCCTTTTTCGCCTTCAGGTTTTCCGTCAACTCCATCTTGGCTTTCCTCTGCTCGGCCATGCTCCGGTCTTGTAGCCCGTGGCGCTTGACGTACGACTCGTCGATGCCGCCGTAGTCCTCTTGGTCCAGCATGCCAAACTCAATCTCCTCGGTCGCGTCGCCTTCGGTGAAGACCTCGACAACAATGTTGAAGGTGCGCTGCAGGACGCTCGTGTAGCTGACGGCCACGATACGGTCGATGGGCAGGAAGACGAGGGGCTTTTTGAAGCCGTAGAAGATGCCGTTGGGCAGGAAGAAAAGGTATCCGTCCTTGGACCCGCGGAAGGCCTTGACGTGCACCGCCTTCTCGCTCGGTCTATGCGGCTGGCGCACGAGACTGTGGAACTTGCTGGGGTCCGCCGCGACGATTTCGGCCCGGTTGCCAGCGGAGCTGAGATGTGTCGTCAGCGCCCAGTCAAAGAGGGCGCGGTAGGTGTCGGAGACGGTTGATGCTGCGTTCGCCCTCGGCCCGCCGATGGTGCCCTGCTTGGGCGGCGTGGATGGTACCGTAAACACCAGCGCTTCCTTCTCGGGTGCCGTCTTTGTCGGGAGGCATGTCCCGCGGGGGAACAGCACGTAGTTGTGTTGCACTTGGGTCTTCTCGGGTACGGGGAGGTAGAAGGCGTATTCTATACAACGGTGTTAACCAGGTCGCAAGCCCACCGAGCGACTCTGAACGTACCGATGTCTTCCCAGGCGTAGGTGATGCCCTCTACGGGGGCGGTGGTGTTCGGTGCGCGAGCGTATAGGTGATTGGCCGTGAAGCAGAGGTCGTACTTTTTGCGCTGCGGCACTGAGACGGAGATTTCCTTGATCTCGAGGAGCACCTCTTCATCGGCCGCATTGCCGGTGCCGGAGCTCTTGGGCGCCGCTTTTGCAACCGTGCCACTCGTGTTCGTCGGCTTGAAACCATTCGTGGGACCCTCGTCTACCCGTCTGCGTTTCGATACGGGCTCTGGGCCGTTAATCTGCTCGTGGACGAAGCTTGCGATGTTGTTGAATAGTGCGACTCGGGCGGGAGTGTCTGAGAAGAGAACAAGGTCAGTATTTCCAATGCCAACGACATCACAACAAGCTGCAGTGCATCGTCGTACCAGCTGCTTTCCGAATGCCCTGTAGAATGTCTGGCCGCGACTGGAAGACGGCTTCCAGCCTCTGGCTGTCGAGGCTGGCGGGCATTGCGACGGATGAATAGTGACCGTTGAACGTATTTGCAATATGTTTTGACGGATCTTTTCCGTTCAATTCGATCGGATATTGCAGGTTTCGGAGGGCGGGTATGCAAGGATAGAAGGACGCCGTCGACAATGATTCCGAAGGCGGATTGGATGGTGTTTTCTTTCGACGCGACGTCGGTTGAAATTTTGAGATGTGACGTGACGTGTTGAACGCTGAACAGTCACTACGGCTCACTGCGCTCACTGCGCTCACCCCACTGCGCTTACATCATAGCGGTACGTTGCGCGCAGCGCCCTCGGACTTACATAAGTCGGCACAAGTACCTCGACAGACGTTTTGTTCGTGTAGGTACTTGAAGCAAACGGAGTAAATGGAAGTGCCTGCCTACCTACCCCTTTTTATCGAGTTTGCCGCCATTCTTCTCGCCCACCTCAAATCGAACCGAGAATTGGCCTCCTCAATGGACAACAAAGAAAATTTGTATTATTCACCTCTTCGGGCCTTGTTGTCCCAAGTCTTCAGCATTTCTGGTTCCCCCCCTTTTTTTGCTTTGCTAGTCTCACACATTGAACTTGCTCCCATTAACCATACGGAACAGAACCCTTGATTGCCCAGGACGCCCTAAAGCATAACCGCCATGTCTTGCGCCGTTCTTGTTTTCTCCGCTCCAGAACAAACCCAGATTATTCCAGGAAAGCCCGCAGAACGGCAATCTGCTCGAGGACGCTCATTAACCGTCTTCAGCTGCTCGTAGCTGAGGTCGTTCATCGGGATGTCCGTCTTTTCCGAGAGGGCTACGCAGCGGTCCGAGATACACGTACCAGTGAAGCGACCTCCCCACAGCTGGTTCTACGGCGGCTTTGAGTTTGAGGCCATCGTGGTGGCGTTTCTGGGGGGGACAGCGGAGGTAGACGAGGATCCAAAGGGTCGAAAGAGGAAACCCAACCACAGTAAATGAGATGACTTGGGAGGATTGAGATAGAGGAAAGAGTAGCAGAGAATGGAAAAACGACTCAGTTGGACGGATATCTAGGACCGCTTGCGAAATACTATCTTAAGTTAAGAGGAGGGGGATTGGAAACGTGCGTTGCAAGGTTCTTGACTCATCTATTGGCAGAAACTCAAATTCATCGGAGCTCAAGCCGGCGGCGCACTGAAGCACTGGAGCGACGGACTGACATTCAGCCTTGTCTTATCTGCTGTATGCCGTGTCTTATCGCAAGCTGCTGGAGCTTTGACCACCGTGCCTCGCTTCAGGGGACCAGGACCTCCTTCCCCTGAAGGACCCCCGACGTCACAGTGGAGGGGCTTTGGCGTTTGGGAACGGAACGGGGCATTTCCTGCCCCACGTCGCTGTTTGTCACCACCGCCTTACCTTATCCGTCCTCCCCAACATCGCGAACCAACTACTCCTGTTCCACGTTCGACTCCTGCCGACGCCATTCCGCCTCCTGGTGTCGGTGACGAGAACGAGGGAGAGAGAGAGAGAGACAGGCCCGCCCACTCTGCCTACTAAGGCTCTGCGCCATCTCCGAGTCGAGCTTGAACACATCCACGAAGTTTACCCCTGTGCCGACACCATGTCCTTCGCCAACATCTACACGCACCGCAAAGTTGCCGAGACGGCGGCCAAGGGCTGCGATGTATGCTATCGCGCCACAAGTAGCGTGCTTGTGGCACCCGAAAACAAGGTAAAGAGGACGAGTTGCTCCCACACGTCCAGGGCCATCTGACGCAATTGCCAGGACTTCTTCTACGTATGCCCCAGCCATTTAAAGGACAAGAACTTCTGCTCCCCCATCATCGACAAAGAGGCCGTCGAGGCAAAGAAAAAGAAGGAGTTGGAGGAAGAGGTTGAGCGCGTCAAGAAGGAATACGAAGAGAAGCAGAGAAAAAAGAAGGAGAAGGAGGACAAGGAGAAGGCCGCGGACAAGGACAAAAGCAAAGACAAAGAGAAAGATAAGGATGACAAGAAGACGGATGACGAGAAGAAAGGCAGCGATGCCAAATCCCCAGAGAAGGTGAGCTTTGCAAACCCCCAATAGGTCTTCGATCAGGCGCCGCCGCCGCAACTGTGTTGAACGAGCCGCAAGGCCGCGACTGACAAGCCCCTAGGACGGTGTCGAGACACCTACCCCATCCGCAGAGGAGGAGCCTCGCGTTTTTGCGCTCCATAAGTAAGCAACACACTGGCATGTTCAACTCTCTCCCAGACTAATTGGGATAACACAGGAACTTCTACGGTATTCGAATCGAGAAGAAACGGCAGATAGAGCTTGCCAGAAGAAACCGAGAACGACTCCAAAAGCCCAATCTGTTTCCGTCCGTCCCGAAAGGTACACCGGGCGCACCGGGTAGCTGAAATGTATCTCCAATGCTGAAACTACCGTATTCTATCGATTGGGGCAGCGCTGATGGCCTTTCACGAGGACATCGCCAACACCATCGCTCTGCAGTCCATCTCAGAACATCAAACCTCCCAAAACCAAACACCTGACCATGTCAGCCACCTTGAGGACCCCCTTCTCATATATACCATTGTCAAGATTTCGCCATCATTGCCAGGACAAGGCATCGAAAACCGACGAAGCCTCCGTTCAAATCGGGCGTGTTGCATTAGTTGACTTCGTTTCGAGACAATACCGGGTGTCATCCGCCATTGTGTGAACGACAACCTCGACCACGCACTCCATCACACATTCTTGAGCATCTATCACCCATCTTCGAACGCTCATCCCGGTCTAGCACTCTGATTGGCTACCTTACGCCTGCATTAGGGCTCACTGCCTCTGTGTGCTATGTATGGCCTATGCTTCTGTGCATACTTGGACGACGTGCAGTAGCCCTAGTGGGCTGTTGGCGTGCTGTGTTGCGGTTACCGGAGCATAAGCTGCCGTCCAAGATGCAGCTTCGCCAAAATCCTTGTCGATGATCACAGGCGTGCGTCTACCATCTGGCGACTCGCCACCAGCCGGCCAGGCCAGGCCAGGCCAGTCATCGTTCAAGAGATCCGGGGCCTCGATCTAGCACGTATGCCGCTCACAAGTCCCAAGTAGCGTCCCGGGAGAAAACCATCATCGGCCGCATTGCAGTAGTTAGCATGCGCTGAAAACTCTTCGACATGTAACCCTTGAATATCACATATCACCTCGCTTCCCGGCTGTTTCTCTCGGGTGCATGGTTCCACGGATTGCGCGTATCCTCCACGACGCCACAAAGAGCACGGAATCCTAGTCTTTGCAAACGCCCCCCCTCTCCAAGTTTGGTGTCGTCTCTCGTCTTGGACAGCGTCAACTCTTCAGCCTCCTGTTGTGTGACCAAAGAGCTTTCTTTCCACAAGACCGGTGGCGATCTCCTCTCCTGGCTTTCGACGCCAGTCGCTCTCGCCATGTACACCCGGACTACTGTCGGCTTACCAGATCTAGCCTTCCGGCATGCCAAACCACAATCACTGCAGGTTCCTACTGATCCCCAGTCCTGTCCTTTCTTCCACTCATGTCCCTTGTCAGGCTTAGTGCTTACATGCGTCTGCCATGCTTACGCTACCGGGCAACGCCTGCAAGTGCGCCCTCTATCTAACTAGCCAGCAAATCAAACCACTCCGCCGCCCGCAGTCCGTCCTGGATTGAGATGGCCAAGAGCGAGTTCGCGGAAGAAACATGATGAATCGCCAAAATGGCGTTACGTAGGAGGAGACCCCACCAAACAATACAGCAGCATGACACCACACAGGTTTGCGCGAGCTTCGTTGCGGATGAAACCCTGTCTTAGCATCATCGCTCTATGCAAGCGGCGGACGTGAGAGCGGCACCTTCGGTCTTTGGGAATTCCGCGTCATTCCAGCGCCAGTTCCCAACATCGATCCGTCGGGAGGGGACTCGACCAGCTAAACCAAGCTAGGCATTTTTCGAGAACCTGGGCTCGGCAGGGTAAACACAGCCGTCATTGTCGAGGAAGTTTAGGGCTGACGAACACCTGCTGGATATGGGTGCTACCCGATGGCAATCGGGTGACGATCAATCGACACGCTTGGGTGAGCGCTACTGCGAGGTGTTCCATTCATAGCAGTCTGTCCTGGTGGCTGGCCCTTTTCGAAGGGACATAGTGTTCTTAGGAACTGTGTTACATTCATGGTCTGGCTTCCCTGCTTCTATGACCATCCTTACCCACCGACCTTGGCACCACCACCCATTACATAACCATTATCATTATTATAAAGGCATACAAGACGTCCTTAATAAACATAACCTCTTACCTTAAACTATTAACCTCTTTACTTAGATTTTCTATTATAGTATATCTTAACTTAAGTATATTAAAGATAACTTTAAATATAGCTATAGCGTTATAGATCTAGTTCTTAAGACCTATTTCTTTAAGGAGGAGTAGTTTTACTATAAATAATAATAAAGCTACTACTTTTAAGTTTATTAGGGACTTAGATCTTATAATTAAGCCTTATATAAGTAGTCTATAAAAGCTTAGCCTCTTTACTATTAGTACTAAATACTAAGCTTATTAGATATTTATAGCTATTTAATAAAAGCTATAAAATAAGAAGCTAAATAAAGGATTATAGTAGCTAATAAGTATAACTATTTAAAAAGTAAATATTTTTATTTAAATAAAGTTATTTTATATAAACTTATATACTAAATAATAGTTTATATAAATAGGTAGTTAATATATTATAATATTAGTATCTTTTAGATTTTAATATACCCTAGTATACCTATTAGGGTTATAATACTACCTAGATGTAATGTTAGTTAATAAGGTAGTTATAGGCCTAGAAGCCTTTATAATACTAAGTTTCTAAAGAAACCTTATAATTTGTTTAGTATTAGGTATAATACTTATACTATGTTTTTTAACTGTGTTTTTCTTTATATTGTGTACCTGTGCGACCTTAAGAGGGACCGCCTTGTAACGTACCTTAGTCCTGGTGGCTGGCTTAAGGTGGAGACCGCAGCCGCAACAAAGCCCATCACGGCATTGTTTTCTTTGACTTTGGCCTCCACAATACTACTCTCTGCTCAGGCGTCGTCAGAGACGTGAAAAAGGATTGCCTAGGCCTCGTCAATGTACCGGCGGATACATTGTGAACAACACCGAGCGGCCAACAGGTTTAGTCACAAGGTCATCCAGCAACAAACATAATCAGTACCGGTTTATGCCATGCCGGAGGCCAAACTTCTCAAAGGCGCCTTGCCAACTCTTGGAGCGGGTAGCTAACTCGAGGGAAGGACCAGGCAACCTTACGCCAAGTGACTCAATCTGAGATTCTCTGACAGGTCTTCTCTTGCCCCTCGAATCGTTTTTCCAATCGCGCTTACAAACAAGTTGCAAGTCGCACGTTTTGTTTGTTTTCGTTACGTCTGACAACAGCTGCAAAACGACTTTCGGTGCTTGTTTCGATGGTAAATGCCGCAGGAAGGGAAGCACACACACACATGAGTTTCTCTTCTGGATTAGGCAATGTGGACGACAATTTCAACGAGCCTCAAGACCGAGTTGCCCGGGCTCTCCCTTGCGCGGCCGATGCTGGGTTGCGGCGCATGCTGACATTGATGGGGCGTTTCTCTCGAATTGGAACTACGCCGGCAGCACTGCAGCAGGACCAACATCCATGATTCATGCGAGGGTACTACGTCCGACACCCGAGTCGCTGAATCCATTCGAGCGGACCGAGATCGAAGCTGGATATTCAGGAAAACCTGGCCGGTGCTGAAAGCGATCGGTTTGGTGTGGTGTGGTGGGTTGTGGTGTCTATCGACCTGTTCTGAGGCGTAAACCAAAGCGGTAACAACTTCCTTCACCCTTGCGTCAGAGAGTAGTATGGTAGGCTTACTCAGAATCGTTGGTATCATCACTCCTCACGCAAAAAACTGTACCTGGATACTTCGAATTCCCTAAAGGAAAAGTCAAGACTCAAGTGCAGCAAGACTCTTTGAGTGAGCACTTACTCAATCTCAACCTCGGCTTCTGCAGTATTCCCAATGAGGCTTGAAAAGCACACTGTCAAGCTCACTTCAGGCGAACAGTCACGTCAGGCTGTCGGTGGCAATCGCTTACGCTCTGGCTGATGAGGCCGACTCGACGGTGACAGCCTGCCGCCTTCAGGTTGGCCGATGTGCCGGCCGGCGCATTCTCTAGTGGTTCTCTGTGTGGCTCTCCTACCTCAGTCGAGTCCCAAGAACCTTCCTTGCTCGGAAATTTGAGGAGGCCTTACCTCTCGTTAAGGAAGGCCAACCACCTCTTCATCAGTAAGACTCTAGCCAAGCAGACTTCAGCGGCGCCACAATGCGGAGCAAGACCACTTATAGACAACATGCCCACCGGGGACCATCAATTCAAAGTAGAATCCAATCCCCGCTCGACGGGGCCTGTCAAAAGATGACGGGAGCACGTTGCCCCTCTCCTCCACCTGACTCCCTTCCGCTCCCCGTACCCATCTGGTGCATGGGCTGCCTAACAGGCTTGTTGAGGATGGAGGCTATCCTGATGATGGACATGCCGTGGGAGGTGGTGTCGCTCTAGCGTTGTCCGGTCAAACGCCAGTGGTGTATGTCAAGCCAGCTATCTCGCGCCTCGGGCGTGAGAGTAGTATGTTCATCTTGCGTCATGGTATGGAGGGGCGGGTGACGGGTCTGAGTCGTGGCATACGGGTAGCTTGACGAAGGAATGTCTTCCCCGGAGGTTGGTCATTTGGTCATTGCGTGTCCGTTCGACCGCACATGCCGGCTCACCTTGCACTACCTATTTCGAGACGATCGTCATCATTGCCAAGGCCGGGGTTAGTGAAGCAGACACATGGGGAAAAGTTTAGAAAAGTTTGAAGAGGGGGTGTGTTGTTGCTGTTGACTGAGTGCCTTGGTGCCGGCGACGTTGTGGCCCCCTGCCCCATTGGCTCTTCAAGATCTAATGGGTCTTCGAGGAGGGCTCGGTCGTGTGAACAACTCGAAACGCGCGAGATGCTGACGGCAGCCAGCCAGCCAGCCAGCCCACTTACGACTTTGCATATGCGGTGCTTCCTGACGTGCGAGTTGGCAGGAAACTGCATGATGCTCCCGCTCGTGGGAGAAAGCCTCCTTCCCCTTTCTTCTAGCGAGCCGTCGGGGCATCGATTGGTCGCATCGGACTTGTGGGATGGGGGCGTCATCAGTAGGACGAAAGGGGGAAGGGGGTTGTCATCTATGGGTGCTTGACACCGGGGAAATCATCATCCATGTGCCGGCGGCGACGGGTGGAAGGGGGATGGAAGATGGGCAGGCCTCTTCTGGCGATCACATGGCCATCACCAGGCCTGGCGGGCGATTGTTATGCCTCCTTCTGTCGGTCTCGTCAGCAACGATAATCAAGGAATGTGGGAAGGGGTTGATTTATCTTCCGCCGCGATCCCCATGTCAGACCCATCTGTAAGCTAAGAAGGCAGTGAATATCTGAGAGCCTGCAGATTCTCAAGGCCCATCGTGACGCGGCCGGAGAGGGGTGGTTGAATCGGCAGCTTTGACGTGAGGCTTCGTTGTGCAGACCAATGCTGTGAGATACAGATAAGGGAAAGGGATCGGTGTTGATGGCCGGCGTGTATACATGGGCCCTCGGGCCCAGAGCGCTGACTGTCGAGTACATTGGGGTTGCACAACTTACCATGTACCTCGCAGCTCGGGGGCCGTTGGATGGAAGATCATGAGGGGGAGTAAGTGATCTTACGTGAGAACCTTGTTCACTCGCGCGTCAGCCTGCCAGTCAGCCACAGACACTCCCACGAGAGTTGAAGCGAGAGTCGATATGCGGGAGCCTTCCATGTGACGGGGTAGTTTGAAGGCCGGGCTTGGATATTCTTGTCGGTATTAGTGGAAGAGTTGTGGCTGCTGGCCAGGGTGTAGCTTTATGACGATGCTGGGTGGGTTTGGCGTGATTGTAGACATCAGCAACAAGCTTCCTGTAAGACGTGCTGGGTAACCTAATGACATCCAAGGTTACGGTTAGCCTCATGCAACTCATGGTTGAGGAACACATGATGCAGCTCAAGATGTGGGAGACGATGCCAGCTCCTTGGAGCTGAATTGGAAATCGGGCTGTGATAGGCCGTGAGTGGTGCGATTTGGATCGGGGATTGAAGCTGATTTTTTGAGCCAAAATGTACTGATGAATCCGGCCGCTGGTGATTCTGACTAGGATAATGAGAACGTGTGTTGTGAGTTCTTTTCAACAGCGGCAGAAACCTGGTTAACACTTCGGCGCAAACTCCCATGGAGGCCTTCAAATAGCGAAACCATTTGCATGTTACGGAGCGGTCCCCAAAATCGACAACGACGACATTTGGAAATAGATAACTTTGGATTTAGTCTTCAGGGGGCCTGTTTTCAGTCATAGAGACTGACAGACTGTTTCTTTCGTATTTACTCAAAGACTTTATGTCTTTCTTGCAAACAACCAATTAATAACTCCAAATAGGGGTTTCTGAATATTTGCTATGCTTCTCTCCGTCTGCGGCTCTAAATTACGGAACCCCCTTGGGATGTAATACAGATCCTTAAAAACCTAAAATTCAGTCTCAGCTAGTTAATTGCTCCGTAACAGTATTCAATAAGTACGATATCTCTATTTCATGCATAATAAAAGTCAACATCACTCGTGTCGATCAAGAGACATTCAACGTCGTCTATGCTCTAAAGTCTCGGCTGCTAGCACCGACGTACAGCGTGTACTCTCCGCCCTCGACCTTCCATTCCTGCCCGGCAACGTCCCAGACGCTCAGGTCTCTCCGTCTCAGCGGGAATGCGACATCCGCTCTCTCCCCGTGCAGGATCGTGACCTTTGCGAATACTCGGAGCTGTCTGACCGGCTCTCCGGCCGCGTCAGGGAGTGAGACGTACAGTTGGGCGACCTCGGCACCAACGACCGAGCCGGTGTTTGAAATGCCGGTCAACACGGTGGCGACGACGTCCCATAGATCCTCCCGTCCGCCGACGGACCGGTCCCCCCTGGCGAGTCCGCTGGCGAGCTTAACAGAGACCTCTACCTCGACGGCGGACGAGTAGTTAAAGGTCGTGTATGACAGGCCGTACCCGAAGTCGTACCGGGGCGTGACATTGTAGTAGTCAAAGTACTTGTAGTCGATGTAGTTACCGTCCGAGAAGTCGACTTCCAGCTCGGTGGCGCTGATGACGGTCTCCGGGTTGTAGTCGCTCTCGTTCCGAGCGATGGTGTGCACCAGCCTTGCTCGTTCCTGAGCTCAGGAGCTGCTCGGTGTAATTGGCCGAAGCATCTTGAGCCAAGGTGCCAGTCACAGAAGTGAGTATGGCCAAAGTCCAAGATTGGGAGGACAGGTACATGGTGAAAGTGAGAGGAGAAGCCTTAATGAAGAGAATGGCGAAATAATTGAGTTGGGTAACCAATGTGGTTGTATTTAACGAATGCGAGTGAAGGGAAGGGAGACGCCGGGGATCTAGGGTCTGCGATCCTATAGACCAGCGTGGAGTGATGTCCATCAACGTCATTTGTCCAGGCTATCTTCTTGTGTCTACTCTGCTCACAGTTTAGGGTCTCCAAAGTTGGGTCTCGCCGCATGGTGAGATCAAGAGACACGCATGCGAAGGCAAAATGTAGTGATGAGCTGACGACGATGAGCTACGTCCACTGCCCCATTCCGGACGTTGGGACATGCCCCGTAAGTCCACAGCGGGTACGGGGTACGAGGCCATATGTATAGCTTCCGTCCTGAGCGGAGATTGCCCACTTGGTTGAAACGGTGAGGATGGTTGGTTTGGTGGACATTTGCGAATCCGGGCATAGGACGACGACTGATATCAGCCATTAAGTCGGGCTAGATCCAGGCTCCGAGAGAACGCGGCCTCGCAGAACTAGCATGTATACCATTTCAAGCAAGCAGAGCTCTCTACCGGTCAGGATGAACAAAACAACGCACTCTTCAAAGATGGGTCTAATGCCCCCCCACCCCGAGAAGAGAGAGAGTAGCGACGAAAGGATACAATATTCTAATTATGGATTCCCCAAAACTGCCTACATCGATATGTAGGACCCCGTGTCATCCCAGTCACGGAAACCCCCCCCCCCCCCCTC
>PUHP01000769.1:8749-19835 GCA_006783085.1 Colletotrichum shisoi | reverse complement strand
TATTATACACTTATAGTTAAGTATCGAATAGTAGTTATATAAGTATTATAAAAGTAAAATTTAACCAGGATATATTTTACTAGTATTATACTATTCTTAAATTTATATAGTAAATAAGCTATATATAGAAGTAAGTATACTTTTTTATAATACAAGTATATGCTATATATAAAATTATTTAAGTAGTTTTACTATAGTTACTATAATTACTATATAATACTAAAATTTAAAATCTTAAAAATAGTATTAGAAGGTAGAAAGTTTACTTTATACTATAAATTAAGTATAGTACTAAGCTATATAAAGTTAGAAAATACTATNTATTATACTATTCTTAAATTTATATAGTAAATAAGCTATATATAGAAGTAAGTATACTTTTTTATAATACAAGTATATACTATATATAAAATTATTTAAGTAGTTTTACTATAAGTACCATAATTACTATATAATACTAAAATTTCAAATCTTAAAAATAGTGTTAGAAGGTAGAAAGTTTACTTTATACTATAAATTAAGTATAGTACTAAGCTATATAAAGTTAGAAAATACTATATATATAAAATAGAGATAAAAAGCTATTTTATAAGAATTTTTATATTTATTTATCTATATTAGTTATTAATAAAAGGGTGTAGTGAAAAGTAGTACTTTTGGTGTGAAACCCCGGCCGAAATGGGGGGGTGGCCGAAAAGTGNTTTTATATTTATATATCTATATTAGTTATTAATAAAAGGGTGTAGTGAAAAGTAGTACTTTTGGTGTGAAACCCCGGCCGAAATGGGGGGGTGGCCGAAAAGTGGGTGCTTTGACTTACTTGACTCGGAAAGCCTGCTCGTCGTTAATACAACAAGGTCCGTTCATCCCAAGAAGATTTGTGCTGCCTGCCCCTTTAGAATTATGCTTTCCAATGATATATGCCAAGACATACGAGCGCTGTCCACCGGAACCACACAACTCTGAAGCTGGCTAGTGTCCACCCTCCGAGCCAGGAGTCCTTGGCGCAACGATGCCCGTTGGTGTCGGCGGGCCCCATATTGTTACAGAATCGTAATCACAGCCACCTGATGGCTACCGCTGCGGGCACGTACGGCGGTACTCCGAAAAGTCCTTGTATGTTGACCGTGACTGGAACAAGCCATGATCGAAGTGGTCCAGACACGGGCAGCAAAGCCCTTTGCGAGACAAACCCGCGGAATGAAGCGAGTCGAGACGGTGGCGTAGCAGCAGGCTATGCGGACTATCGTTTATCGACACAGCCAGCAGAGGGACAAGGTTCATTATCCGCGGACTGAACCGTGGAGACATGTTTGGTCGCTCGCAAACAGGTCTCAACTTGTCACGCATAGCAAATTAATGTTATGTGGCATTGAGTGAACTAAGCATGAGTTTAGGAAACTCACAAGGATGATCACAAGTCGTGGATCAGTCCCCGGTCAGTCTAGACATGATCTTGCCCGTTCGTTGATAACGTGGTTGATAGTAAAAGGCCTCCTACCTCGCCCGTGTTACCGTCCCTGAGCACAACTTCATCCGATCTCGTTACACGCACACACACACACACACACACAATCTCAGTTCTTACCAACTGACAGCCAAACCAACATCGACCATGAAGTTTCTTCTCGTAACTCTGTTGGCAATCTTGGCAGCTGCCCTGCCATCAGCGCCCTTGACCGAGGACTCTCTTGAGGCTCGCCAGTTGCCCGTCGCCTGTGACTGTACTCTGTAAGCAAGAAAAGAAACCCGAGACTACTTCCATCATAATCTCTTGAGAAGAAGATGCTAACCGAAGATGTAGGCGTGTATTGTCGTTGGTGCTTAGCGACAGAATCCCCGTCGGACAGGGCCGTATCCAGCGGAACATGCATATGGTCAACGGCAGCGAACAGTACTGCAGCGTGACCTTTGAGCGCGGGAACAACAACAAGTGTAACCTGTTCAGTCAGGTCGCAGGACCCAGCGGCAGCGGATGTACGCCGAGATCCGGCGGCCTGGAGTGCCATGAAGCGTTCTAGACGAGAGGGACGAACCTCTGTCTCCCGGCGAGGAGCCAGGGGATGATGGGGGGACACGGTTCTGTAGACTGGAAAGCGTGCAGGGGAGCGATAGTGAACTTTCGAATAATACCTGTTGGCTCAGCGCATCACGAGGTTTCCATCCTGTCACCAACGTAATTGTGCCTGGTCTCGAAACCCCCGTCGAGCGAGCGGCGAGTCTGGGTTCCTGAATCTCAACTCAAAACCAGCTAATTACTTCGGACGAGACGTGTCAGGGTCATTGGGATCGCAGGGGGTGGGGGTCGATCGCGTTTTCGGCAACAATGGGATATGCGGCTTGCTGATGTTTATTTGTCCCTGGTTGAGACTAAAAGATGCTATTCCCTTGGCGCATTGAAGCTCATAAGAGTCGTTACTTGGCATAGGGTTATTTGGCGATTCCTTGCAAGGGGGACCCTCCTCTCTCATCGAGGGCAACATGAGTCGCGGGACCACTGAGGACGATCACGATCAAAGTGGCGCGCCCGGCTGCAGCTGATGGAATAGCCGGGCCAGCGTATGCGGCAGCGCCGGCAGGGTGAATAGAGTTGAAAAGGGAGCGAGCAACTCGTACCAGTAAATTAGAATGGACGCCCCAGTTGCTTGGCTTCTTTACTCTCGAGCCAGCCTGAACGAGCCCACCACAATAAAGATTGTCGTTTTCTTTGGGATTGTCGGTGCTGCAAGCTCCATGAAACAGATCGACTTACTTCATACCTGTCAGATTCGTTGACCAACAACCACTTATTGTCCCCAACCCGCTGCTGGCCTTCTGAGTGCGAACTGATGAGCATGGGCCAAAGCCATCATACTCCTTTTCGACAACTCGCCGGTTCAAGGGGCAGACGCCAGCCCTACTTGCCGCTTGTCTGGGATCTATCCAAGTTGGAAGTTTGGGAGCTGACTCGGAAACCTATTTCCCTTGGAGCGTCTTCATTTGCCAGACATGTTGGATGAGTTAGTCGAGCACGGCTTTGGCGGAAAAAAGAAGGGAAAAGGGGAGAAAAGAAAAGCGGAAAAAGCAGAAAATGGAGAAAGAAAACAGAAACAAAAAAACAGAAACAAAAATAACAACAACCGTTGAGTAGTTTCAAACTCAAACACTGGTGGCGTTGGCTGGCACCGTGGCGGTCAGAAGCTAAACGAACACATTGAAAAGCAGGGGTCGGTTGGGAAGACGCTTGGTCTTCATGGACCCCAAGCCATGGGCTGACGAATCGGTAACGTTATCCCTTTTCTTCCTCTTTTCTTGCCTCTTTTCGACAACACAAACGCACCGACAACACTCTCAAGGGAACTCGGCAAACTATCATGGATTTCTTTTCGGATTCCCGACTTCCGGTCCGATGCATCGGTGGTGACCGGCTCTAGTTTCGGGCGTAGCGTCGGGAGTTGGCCGACGCCAACGTTCCAAAGAGCAAGAAACGTGCCACACTGGGTATCTTCATTGTGGACTTGGATGATGCGAGACCGGCACCAAGCTGTCGGATTGGCTGTGGGGGAAGCCTTTTCCTGCGAGCTCTTTATCTGGACCCCGTTTCCAGGCGCGATGCGGGGTTGTCGGGCGTGGTATCACCATCTCAGGACGATATGGCGTCACGCCGGGTTCGGCTCCGAACCCCACCTAGTCAGCGTTATCTCCAGTCCGGGGCCGCCAACGGCGAACCCCCGGAGGCCATGCCTGTTCATAAATGCGATGAGGAACCCCCCGTGTCCGTAGGCATGTCCGGCAGTCGCGTGCTGTGCTGAGTGCTCCGCATCGATAAGCTTTATCATCGTTTGTTAAGACCTCGAGCGAGCAAGCAACCAAGCAACCAAGCAACCATGAGCGACGACAACCAGCAACGGCTCCAAGTCGTCATTGTCGGCGCCGGCATCGCAGGACTAACGGCGGCCATTGCACTGAGCAACCACCCCGGTATCGACGTTCAGATTTACGACAAGGCGAGAGAGCTCCGAGAGGTCGGGGCGTCGATTGCGCTAGGGCCGAACGGCTTGCGCACATTGGAGAAGCTGGGCATTCACGATGCGCTCGACGATGACCTTGCATTTCGCAACAAGTCGGGGTACCCCATGATTTACCGGTAAGAAGAAGGAGAGCGGCAAACCCCAAAACGATTCTCCTCGTGGCGGGTTTGATAGAGCGGTTGTTGATGTCTGGAACAGCCATTACAAGACTGGCGAGATCGTCTCGGTCGACGAGCACCGCGGCGAAATCGAAGCCCGCCACAAGACGGCGCGTTTCTACCGTCCGCATCTGCAGCAGGCTCTGCTCAAGCACATCGACCCCACCAGGATACACCTCAACAAGGCCTTCAAGAGCATCAGCAATGACGAGTCGACGGGGAGGCTGGCCATCAGCTTCACGGACGGCACGGCGGTCGCGGCAGACATCCTCCTCGGCGCGGACGGTATCCACTCGGGGGTGCGAAGCTTCTACGTGCCGTCATCTCGGTCAAAGTGGACGGGGTGGACGGCGTTCCGCGCCGTGTACCCCATTTCGCACCTCTCGCACATCCCCGATGTCCCAGACGAAGCAGAGCACTGGTGGGGGATCGACCGGACCTGGTTCATGTCGAAGCTGGGCAGGGATCTCTTCTGCATCGTCGCGTCCCACCAGAGCGACCCTGACGCGCCGGATGCGCTGTACAAGGAGACGGTCTGGAACACGGACAGCGATGTCAACCTGCTCAAGGAGCACTACAAGGACTGGCACCGGCTGGTGCGGGAGATCATCGAGGCGACGCCGGCGGACTCGTTAAAGGTGTACCCCAACGCATCGGCACACGGGCTGGACAGCTGGGTCCTGGGGGCGGACAGCGTGACGTTCGCCGGCGACGCGGCGCACGCACACGGCGGAGCCTTCGCGGCGGGCGGCAGCCTGGCCATCGACGACGCGTGGGCGTTTGCGGCGTCGATCCAGCACGTCTTCCCGCCCTCGGCGACCGAGGTGCCGACGGCGGCCGAGATTAGCAGGGCGTTGCGGCTGTACGAGCAGACCAGGAAAGCGCACACGGACCGAGTGCTGGATACGGTGCACTCGACGAACACGAAGAAGGTCGAGAGGCTGGCCGTGGCGGAGACTGACGAAGGGCTGCGGGCGCGCATGGTGAACCGGGTAGAGCCGGTCTGGATCCACGAGCATGATGTCGAGGCGGTGTTCAAGCAGGTGCTGGCGGATGAGGCGAGGACGCGGGGGTCTTCGGTGCAGGTAGAGAGCCGGCTTTGAATGAGAATTTGGTTTGATGTGTCTTTCTTGTCACTGTGTTGGTGTTGGAGTGTTGGTGTATGGCAGCCGGTGGCATATTGGATGGCGAGTGACTAGTGGCTGGTGGCTGGTGGCTGGTGGCTGGTGCTAATGGCTAGTGACGGTGGCTGCCCGCCCCCTTACCTGGCGCTACTACGTAGTAGATTAGATCCCGTGGTGGCTAATGAACCACTATCTCACTGTACAGAGTACCTACCTGATCTTTCCGATTTTCGTCATGGCCCCACATGGACCCCTCCCGTCCCGGTCTCTCTTTTGGCAGGCAGGCCCGTCCCTTCCTCCTTGCTTCAGCGATGTCGCCTTGCACCGGAAGGTCACTCTGTACCTGAAGACCCCTCCTCCTTCTCTCCTCCTCAGCTTAAGGTAGCTCCCGTCCTCCTCTTGGGGTGTTCGTACCTGAGCCTTAGCAGCTTAGGTACAGATACCAACCTACCTGGATACCAGTGACACTTCATGCAAACAACCGCGAGCCGAGAAACAAGCCTCACTGCCGCCTTATTCACCCTTGCCTCTCTCTTTCTTTCTTTCTTTCCCCCATGTTTCGCGCCTCTCATCGGACCCAAATACGCGCCCGTTGCGCCTATTAATTCCCTACCCCTCACCTGCCGCCAACCTACAAAGAAAGCCACGCCGTTGAGCCGTCCATCAACACGGCGAAGGCGCCTTTTTCGACCATCTTGCTGGCGCCGTTTTAGCTTGCCTGCTGGCATTTCCTCGCTGCGATCCAATTTCTCGATGAATAGTAACGGCGTAATGATTCGAATCGCTACGCGCAACCCTTCCACCGCCTGCATATAACACCAAACACTTGCCTACCTTCAGGCTGGAGTTAGCGCTCCCAGACCTAGAGCCTCCCTGATATGCCACCCGCTTCTAACCTTGTCTTGAGTCCTAAGCTTCTCGACTCGACAATGACACCGCAAGAGGAATCTCTCCTCGCAGCCCCCAGGACGCCTAGGAAACACAATCAGACCGACCCGGTTCGAGAGGTGGTCGACAAGCTCAACCGCGACTATAATGTCTCAATCAAGATACCCGACGTTACCCTCACGCCTTCGGCCACGCGCGAACGAGCCCGGCAGGACGCCGCATTTGCCCGCAGCGAGGAGATTGTGCGACAGCTTCGATACCACTGTTTCCATCCCACCCTCCTTGACAGAATCTTGTACTCCTTCCACTTGGAAGCCCGCGCTGCAAGCCAAAAATGGATCCGACTATACGACGGCGACGGCGGCGACGACGACGACGCAGTCGTCCCAGACCCAACAGCCCCCCCATGGGCGGAGTCTTCGGGACAGGTTCTGGAGTTCCAGGAGATCCTCATCAGCATCTTGAACCAGGCTCGACCACGCCAGCCAAAGCTGAGGACCTTCACTCGAGCCCACACTGGTCCAGCTGCCTACGCCAGCGCTGATATGTCCCTGTCCAAGAGGAGGCCCGAAGTGGACACTGAGGTGAACTTGACCAAGAAGGCAAAGGGCAATCCGATGGACAGCAAGGACAGTGGTCATAGGGTTTCTGATGCTCTGGACTTTGTTCCTATTCGCTCGCGGTCCGTCATTTCCGAGCCTTCGGCAGCAAAGTTCAGCAGAGACGTCCAAGAACCTTTCAGATCAAAAACGGCGTGCAGTGTACGAGAGAGCATCTATGGCAATACCTCCTTCTCAACAACTGCAAGCACCAGCCGGGCCTCGCTCTTCTCCGTCGTCGACGGATGCCTTCCGGGTACCCAGGAGACGATACCGGTCCCGATTGAAGAGGAATCAGCTAGCTGTCTGCCGCCTGCTCGCGAGCCAACCTCTTTCGCGGAACACGACCTAGAGACGTCGTCAAAGGCCGTCAGGAAACCAAGAGAACCTGCTGCACCTATTCCACTTGCCAGTTCGCCCGGTGCAACGGACTATTCCGACATCTCGGCCTTCGATGATCCCATTTTTTGCAAACTTCAGAAGCCCCTTGCTAGACAACCGGAGCCGAATAACCTTCTGTCACGGCTCGAAGCCTCCTGGCGTGAGTCATCTCAATCGACCACCCGTGTTGCCGCATAGACATTCGCCGCCAATGCGGCGCTATCTTACGAACAGCCGAATTGAAAGCTGACCAGAAGACAGCCAGGTTTCCGTGCTGGCTCAACCGCGCCCCCTTCGCAGTTGCATGGGAGGCCACCCGCATTGCAGGCCATTGCGGTGTCGACTTGGGAGAGGTAGTGGATATGACGTACGCCGAAAAATGGATCAACTACAACGAGCTTCTCAAGTCTCTCCTGGCGCATCCCTCATTCGCTGGCAAGTCGTTCCCAGAGCGGCCCGAGCCAGAGGCGTGGGCCGCAGCAATGGCCGGGTTCAAGACTGTTCGTGGACAGCACGTTGTCTTCTCGGCGTCTCTTGGCCAAGTTCCCCGAGCGAAGAAGGGTCCCATCTTTACACTGTCCATGTCGCCAGTCTCGCTGGATCAGGACTGTCGTCTACATCGCCGTTTTGGCTCCGATCGCTTCTTGGAACTCTTGGTTCCGTCTCCCAACTCTTGGGAGGCGCCTATCGACACCCCGGAAGCTACACAACAAGCTACCCTCTGGCTCTCTTCAAGACTGCATTATCTTGCCGGGAGAAAGTGGCGCGCGTTTTTCTCGAGGGATGCAGGTTACAAGATGCCCCAGAAGGGGTTGACTCTCCGTCAAGAGCCGAGGCCCGTTTTCCGAGAGAGGGTGAGCCTCTTCGCCGAGGACGGCAACAGTTTTCATCCACCCTCACCACGTGGAACATTGTTGCCCAACGATAACCTTCGGGAGCTGAGGGTGAAGTGTAGGGTTTCCGAGATGCTTGACTGGCTTCTGCAGTTCGACCGAAATCAGAAACAACCATATCTGAAGCTGTTCTCCCGCATACAGCTCGGTAAGTCTCGTACATGCAGCCTCGCAGCTTGCGTCTAGACTGATTCCTGTCCAGGCCTCAGCAAGACCACGCCGGTGATCGTCCTCGAACTGAGCCAGATACGAAATTGTGACGAAGACCTTCGCTCGCCAATCGGCATGGTCATGAACGACGGTATCGGGCGCATGTCGCGCTCGCTGGCGCGTAAGGTCCGAGACGTCCTTGGCCTGAGTGCTGTGCCGTCTGCGATCCAAGGCCGATTTGGTCCCGCCAAAGGCATGTGGCTCACGGACATCTCGGAGGAAGACGGCGAGCTCTGGCTTGAGACATGGCCATCGCAACGGAAATGGGACTCCGACTTCAAAGACCCAGAGCACCGCACCCTCGAAGTGCGTTCACATGCGATGGACCCCAGATCTGCCAGCCTCAATCTTCAGTTTCTCCCCGTCATGGAAGACCGGGCTATCAACAAGGACCTGATGCGAAGGACCATCGGCAAGAACCTTGTTGACGAGCTGAACCGCGAAATCGAAGAACAGAAAAACGCCATGAAATACCCTCTGCTGTTCCGACAATATGTCAACAAGGGCGCCTCTACTAGGAAGCAGCGGCTCACCAACGGCCGCATACAGTTCTTGGGTGGTCTCCCCGACTCGTCGGAAGAGAGGATGAACTTTCTCATCGATGGCGGGTTTGGGCCCCAGTCGCAGAAATACCTCCAAGACCTAAGCTGGAGCCTGAGGCGTACGCATTGCGACAAACTCCTCAAGAAAATGAGCATCAAGGTGCCCGACTCGGCTTATCTCTTCATGGTGATTGACTTTTGGAACGTCCTTGAGGAGGGCGAGGTCCACCTGTGCTTCTCCTCCAAGTTCCAGACTGACACCTTTTCGGATTCGATGCTCCACGGCTGCGACGTGCTGGTGGCACGCTCACCAGCGCACTTCGTGAGCGACGTGCAGAGAGTCAAAGCCGTCTTCAAGCCAGAGCTTCATGCAGTCAAAGACGTCATCGTCTTCTCGGCCAAGGGAAACGTGCCTCTTGCAGACAAGCTGTCGGGTGGTGACTACGACGGAGACAAGGCTTGGGTTTGCTGGGACCCGGCCATTGTGTTGAACTTTAATAACGCGGAGACGCCCGCAAGCCCCAGCTTGGAAAGGTATCTACGGAAAGACAAAACGACGTATGCCGACCTTGTTGTGTCCTCACGGGATAAATCAGATGCCGTCTCCGACATGGTTAACCGCGGGATTGCCTTCAGCATGCGCCCGAGCTACTTGGGAATCATCACGAATTTCAAGGAGAGGCTTTGCTATCACCTCAATAGTGTCAACAACGAGTACGCGCTCAAGCTGAGCACCCTCCTCAGCAACCTTGTGGACCAAGCGAAGCAGGGAATTGAGTTTACCGGCGATGACTGGAAAGCATTCTGCCGCGAGCAGCTTGATAGCCACAAGTCCAGTGGCCTGGAAGAGCCGGCTTATAAAAGCGATAGTTGGTCATATGGCGGGAAGCCGGCGCACATCGTCGACTATCTAAAGTTCTCTGTGGCCAAGCCGACCGTCGAAGCTGAGCTACGGAAGTTGCACAAGGCCATGAATTCAAGATGTCCAGGCAGATCAGGACACAGTTTGAGGCCTCGCAGCCTGCAAGACAACGGCGAAGAGGCAAATGCCGAGTATTGGGATACCGATCTTGTCAAACCGTGCGAGGTCGTCAGAGAGCTCGCAACAACGAACACCGAACTGAAGAAAATTCTGGAGAACCTGATGATTGATCTGAAGGACCTCGAGAGACAGTGGAGCACAGCGATGGCCGCGGACAAGGAAAAGGACAATGCAGAGGTTCGCCACCGCATTCTCCAAGTCTATGAGTCGTGGCGCAACATTCAACCTCGGTTGAATTCTGACTCGGATGAGCCGCTCGACCCCATGGTCAAGGCACTGCTTCTGCAGCCCTATCTGGGAGATGATTTTACGCAATGGGCTCTACTCCGCGCGAGCATGTTGTTTAAGCAATGTTACAAACACAAGTCAGCATTTGTGTGGCGCATGGCGGGTATTCAGCTACAGTACATCAAGTCGATGACCATGGCGGACCGTGACAGCGTCCCCGTCACTGTGGTGCCGAGTATGTACGCCGCTTTGAAGCCAGACAGCAAGTACATAATGCAGGCCGTCTCTAGAATGACAGACGAGGGCTCGGAGTACCCCGGGCTCGAATCTGATGGCGAGAACGACTGGCAAGATTGGGAAGGGGATGAGTGAGGTCATTCACACTGCATTTTTCTAGAAGGGCCAACCAAGGAAGGCATCGTGACTCCAGCGCTCAAGTTTTCACCGGAGAACCCGGTTTCGGGGCGGTATTAGAGGGAAATTGTGGCGATGAGTTCAGAAAGAGTTTCTGATGATGATGATGATGATGAATGATGGTCATCAGTTTTAGAATCATGTTGGAAGCATCCAGCGGATACCCTTTGCATTGCAAGCCTATTGAATATGTACGTACGAGTATTTGGACCATGTTTTCTTCGTTGATTTTGAATCATAGGAGCGAAACAAGACAATCCTCTTTTCTTTCTTGCCTTCATCTCCGGGCGAACCCCTTTGATCTCCGGCCGAAACCTTGTGTTTCTTGTAGGCCGCGATGGTTACGAGTCATACATACATGGACAACCAAACCATAGATGGTCGCCGACCTTTGCGGAAGGCCTCGGCCGACTCTGGACCCAAACAACTCAAAACAATGGACCTTTGATTCCGTAGACCACACATGCATCGAACTCTCCAGGCCAACCCGAGCCGCGGCACGTCAGACATTTCTCAGTTGAGCTCTTATAAAGTGCCACGCCACATACCACTTTGTGCTCTTTCAGAAAAGTCACAACCCCCCCCCCCCCCCCCAAC